>JAVHYY010000886.1:0-66117 GCA_035221665.1 Okamejei kenojei | reverse complement strand
TAACTCGCTCCAAGGCTGTTTCACTAAAATCTTAAACCTGCTGGCATTATTGAGGAAACAAAAGCATATATCATGGCGTATTTAGACGACATTTTAATAGTAGGGAAAACATTAAGTCAGCCATTTTGGCAGTAGCAGACCACCAAACGTTTGTTTGAAACTTGGGGTTTATTTGTCATACATTCCAGTAAATCCTAATTTTACACCGTCCACTCGCCGTAGATACTATTATTGGATTTACGATTGATACTGTTTCGCTTGATTGTAACTCTGCCGAAGGGGAAAGCATCAGGATTGGCCACTATCATTGAACTAACTCATGAATAAAACATCAGCCACAACCTTAGGGAGGTAGCTAGAGTTATTGGCAAAATGGTAGCAGCTTATTCCAGCTCTGTACAATTAGGGCCTTCGCACTATCAAATTTGCAAAGAGCAAAAGTGCATCTGCATCTAGCAACAAAAAACTCAGGTCACGTTGATCGAGCTTATGAGTTTACTGCTGAATCTAATTCCAGAGTTTACAAATGGTGGGAAGGAACGTAAGGGCTCAAGCTCGTAGTTGTCCCATAATATCACCACCCAGTATTAACCCATTCAAACGGATGCAGTGCTTGGGCCTGGGAGCAACTAACAAGCAATCCTGCACAGGGGCAGTGGGACTAATTTGAATCATCTTGCCTAAGACCGGGGTATCAACTACTTAGAAATGTTGGGGTGCGGTTTTATGGGTTAAAAGCATTATTCTTCTAATACGCATCATGCACATGTTCCGGTTATATTAGATAAGACCACGGTGGTGGCTTATATCAACACATGGGTGGTGTAAAGTCGATAGGCGTGTGACAATATTGGCCAACCTTTTTCTGGCAAATGGTCGTGTTGAAAAGACATATTTGTTATCGCAACTTACCTACCAGCGTAAGCAAAATACAGGTCACGCAGATTCAATGATAACATCGAATGGATCCGTTAAATCCTCGCAAATATTTGACTGAAATTACAATGCAAATATGGACACCAAGATATCGATCTATTTGCATCCCTCGCTGAATAACCAGGTACCATCACGTCTTTATGTCGCTTGGGAAACAGGACCCTGAGGCAGCAGCAGTTGATGCATTTCTCGTGCATTGGGGGAAAATGTTCTTTTATGCTTTTCCTCCTTTGCATATCTGTCTGGGTATTGCGCAAGAATTCAAATTGGATTCCGCTTCAGGACATCTGATATACCCGACTGGCCTACCAGCCCCCCGCATGGTTCCCAGTGGCCTTCGACATGGCTGTTGAAACACCGTTGAATTTCCAGCGTCGAGAGCTATTAACCCACCCAGTGTCAGTCATTAGTCACCGTGCAATGTCAGAGTCAATCTCTGGTTGCAGATTCTTAAAAAGACCTCTACTGGACTGGGATGTCTAAAGGACGGCCGATCTAACATGATGACCACATCCCACGGGGAGCCCACCAGGAGACAAATACCTGACCACATAAGAAAATGGGAAAACGGTAATTGCTCAAAACAGGAACTACCTACACTACAGGCTACAACCACCAGTGTTGTGGAGTTTCTTGGTTGGATTACATCGGGAAGGACTCAGCTACAGCGCATTAATACAGCCAGGAGTGCGTTGTCAGTTATTTGGTTCCAGCAGCAGGACAACTGACTTTGGGGTCCCCATCCACTAGTGGTCAAAATCATGAGGGGGCATTTTTAACACCAATTCCCCTAGGCCTAGTACACTCAGATCTGGGATGGTCAGCATTGTACTGACGTTACCTTAGGGGATCGAACATCACCCAGGTCACTCACGCTGGAACAACTTACACTGAAATCAGTCATGCTCAATGGCACATAGTGTCAGCATCAAAGGGTTACAGTCCCCTCCACCGGTCTGAGGCTGGACAGCATGACAGAGTCATTGGACGTATCACATTTCACATTCAGGGACTGGTCAAACAAACTAGAACCAGGTACCACGCCTCCAGTAATGGAGTTCCGGGCATATTCACCTGACCCACGGTTGTGTGCCAAGACCCCATCTCGCCAATTACATAGGACACAACATACAACTTAAGAGGGAGAGAAAAAGCCTTATGGATAAGCTCAAGAAGCCTCATGGTAGGTGACGAGCCTCATGGCTCAGGTGACGGGAGAAACGCAGAAGAAACCACAGGTCAAGTCTCAAGGCAGGGTAGTTAAGTCCGGGTAGTGTCGTTCCTAATGTTTACAAATCTCATTCCACCAGGGCTGCATCTACGTCGGCAGCTAGGCGAATGGATGTGCCTAGGGCCATATTCTGGCCAGAGCAGGATGGTCCTCGGAACGAACTTTCCAAAGGTTTATAATAAGCCGCTGGCGGAAACTGATACATTTGCAGAAAGAATTTTCGAGTCTGCAGCTAATATTTAATTTAAGCCGGGGAGCTCTCTGTTTTTTGTTATCATTAATAAACCTTTATTGTTCACAAACAGGTTATTGTTGATTGTATAACATGCTTCCTCCCTCTAAGGTCTTCAGGCAGTGAGTGAAGCATGAGCTGGTACACGGTTCGGATTCACAGAGTTTGAAGTCTTCACGTAGTCACTCACGTGACTCCGAAGGTAAAATAGTAAGATTAAATGAGAACTTACCAGTTCGAAGTTTGATCTGTATTTTATGAGGAGTTACGATGAGGGATTACGTGCCTCCGCTCCACCCTCTATTATACAGAGATCAGCTGGTAATTAAGTTCTTATTTTTTCTTTACTATATTTATTTCAATTGTTGTGTTTTTCTGTGAATCCACACCGCTGCTTTGAAAAAATGTCGCGCATGCGTGCTGGACGGGGTCTTCACGTAATCCCTCATCGTAACTCATAAAATACAGATCAAACTTCGAACTGGTAAGTTCTCATTTAATCTTACTATTTTCTATCTATGTCAGCACTCTACCCCCAATAACTTTTGTGCTAAATCTGCTCACTAATCTCCTTATCAAATGCTTTCTGAAAATCCAGGTACACTACATCCACTGGCTCTCCCTTGTCCATTTTCCTAGTTACATCTTCAAAAAAGTCCAGAAATCACTGGATGGATTTAAGAGAGAGTTAGATAGAGCTGTAGGGCTAGTGGAGTCAACGGATATGGCGAGAAGGCCGGCACGGGTTATTGATAGGGGACAATCAGCCATGTTCACAATGACTGGCGGTGCTGGCTCGAAGGGCCAAATGGCTTCTTCCTGCACCTATTTTCTATGTTTCTATGTAAGATTAGTCGAGCATTATTTCCCCTTCGTAAATCTATGCTGACTCGGACCGATCCTGTTACTGTTATCCAAATGTGTGGCTATTTCATCTTTTATAATTGATCCAGCATCTTCCCCACCACCGATGTCATTTGGCGAACTGGTCTATAATTCCCCGTTTCTCTCTCCCGCCTTTCTTAAAATGTGGGATAACATTTGCTATCCTGCAATCCACAGGAACTGATCCTGAGACTAGAGACATAGAAAAATTATCACCCTTGCACCCACGATTTCAAGAGCCACTTCCATACGTACCATGGGATGCAGACCACCAGGCCCTGGGGATTTATCAGCCTTCAGTCCCATCAGTCTATCCAACACCATTTCCTGCCTAACGTGGATTTCCTTCAGTTCCTCCGGCATCCCAGATCCTCTGGCCTCTACTATATCAGGAAAAATGTTTGTGTCCTCCTTAGTGAAGACGGATCCAAAGTACCTGTTCAACATCTGCCATTTCCTTGTTCCCCAAAATAAATTCACATTCTTCGGTCTTCAAGGGTTCAATTTTGGTCTTAACTATGTTATTTTCTCTTCACATACCTAAATAAGCTTTTACTATCCTGCTTTATCTTCTTTCAATGACAATGCAGCCATTGCATGCAAAGGATATACCAACACAATACTAAAAATAATTAATATCTAAATGGCGTCAAGTTGGGAAAAGGGGAAGTACAACGACATCTGGGGGTCCTTGTTCATCAGTCAATAAAAGTAAGCATGCAAGTACAGCAGGCAGTGAAGAAAACGAATGGCATGTTGGCCTTCATAACAAGAGGAGTTGAGTATAGGAGCAAAGAGGTCCTTCTGCAGTTGTACCGGGTCTTGGTGTGACCACACTTGGAATATTGTGTGCAGTTTTGGTCTCCAAACTTGAGGAAGGACATTCTTGCTTTTGAGGGAGCCCAGCGAAAATTCACCAGGTTAATTCCCTGATATCTGGACTGTCATATTCTGAGAGAATGGAGCAGCTGGGCTTGTACACTCTGGAGTTTAGAAGGATGAGTGGGAATCTTATTGAAACATATAAGAGGTTAAGGGTTTGGACACGCTAGAGGCAGGAAACCTCTATGCCAATGTTGGAGGAGTCCAGAACCAGGGGCCATAGTTTAAGAATAAGGGGTCGGTCATTTAAAACGGAGATCAGGAGAAACGTTTCCACCTAGAGTTGTGAATCTGTGGCCATTTTCGACTGAGATGAGGAGAAACCTTTCCACCCAGAGAGTTGTGAAATTATTGGCATTTAGGACTGAGATGAAGATAAACTTTTCCACCCAGAGAGTTGTGAATCTGTGGCAATTAAGGACTGAGATGAAGAGAAACATTTGCACACCAGTATTGTGAGTCTGTGGGATTTTCTTCTTCAGAGAGCGGTGGAGGCAGGTTCTCTGGATGCTTTCAAGAGAGAGCGTGATAGGACTCTCAATGTAGCGGAGTCAGTAGATATGGGGAGAAGGCAGGAATGGAGTACTGATTGAGGATGTTCAGCCTCAGCCATGATCACATTGAATGGCGGTGCTGGTTCGAAGGGCCGAATAGCCTACTCCTGCACTTATTGTTTATTATTGAGTACTTTCATTGACATGAAATTGCTGAGTCCCAAATATTATGATGCCCTGAAATGGGCGGGGGAGGGGTGCTGGAATAAACACAGCTGTAATTTCTACATGGTGGAACCAAAAGGTATAGAAATGGAAGGTAGACAAAAATGCTGGAGAAACTGAGCGGGTGAGGCAGCATCTATGGAGCGAAGGAAATAGGCAATGTTTTGGGTCGAAACCCTTCTTCAGACTGATATGAGGGTGGGGGAGGAGGGAAGAGGAAGGGAAGAGGTGGAGCCAGTGGGCTGAGGGAGAGCTGAGAAATCGAGGAGAAAGTAGGGACTATCTGAAATTAGAGAAGTCAATGTTTATGCCGCTAGGGTGCAGATTGTCCCAAGCGAAATATGAGGTGCTGCTCCTCCAATTACCGGTGGTCCTCACTCTGGCCATGGAGGAGGCCCAGGACAGAAAGGTCGGATTCGGAGTGGGAGGGGGAGTTGAAGTGCTGAGGCACCGGGAGATCAGGTTGTTTAATGCGGGCCGAGCGGAGGTGTTGGGCAAAGCGATCGCCAAGCCTACGCTTGGTCTCACCAATGTAGAGCAACTGACACCTAGAGCAGTGGATGCAATAGATGAGGTTGGAGGAGGTGCAGGTCAACCTCTGTCACACCTGGAAAGACTGCTTGGGTCCTTGAATGGAGTCAAGGTGGGAGGAAAAGTGACACGTGTGGCATTTCCTGCGGATGCAAGGGAAAGTGCCAGGAGAAGGGTTGGTTTGGGTGGGAAGGGACAAATTGATCAGGGAGTTACGGAGGGAGCGGTCTCTGTGGAAAGCCAACAGGGGAGGAGATGGGAAGCTGTGGCCAGTGGTGGGATCCTATTGGTAGAAAACAAGCTGTAGAAAATAAACGGGTAAGGCTGCATCTATGGAGCGAAGGAATAGACCAGGTTTCGGGTCGAGACCCTTCTTCAGATTGTTGTCGGGGGGAGACACGAAAAAAAAGGAAGAGGCGGACACAGTTGGCTGTGGGAGAGCTGGGAATGGGAGGGGAAGGAGGGAGAAATCAATTACTACCTGAAATTGGAGAAGCAAATGTCCATACCGCTGCAAAATATACCCAAGCAAAATATGAGGTGCTGCTCCTCCATTATGCAGTGGGCCTCACTCTGGCCATGGAGGAGACCCAGGACAGAAAGGTCAGATTCGGAATGGGAGGGGGAGTTGAAGTGTTGAGCCACTGGGAGATCAGGTTGGTTATTGCGAACTGAGTGGAGTTGTTGTGCGAAGCGATCACAAAGCCTGCGCTTGGTCTCACCGAGGTTGATCATACGCTGAATAATCCAACCACATTTTTGTTTGGAAGTGGAAAGAAATAATAGAAATTGCATTAATTGCAATGTGTAAAAATAGTTGAGAGACAGTATTGTAATGTTGCTGCATGACATTGTGGTATACATCATGTCTCGATTGGTGAATATGTTTAGTTTGTGACTTTATTTGAAGCAGAAATAATATGTGAATGCTTCTTTGAGCATAATCCGGCTGGCAACTACGCACTTCGTCCGAGCACATTATCGCACGCGTCATGCAAGCCGTCTTAAATGACCACCTGAACTGTCATTTGGCAACTCAAAAGGCTGTCAACGTTGCCCGGCTGACAACAGCGAAATAAAATTAAGTGAGAGTCCTGCAAGGTGTATCTTTTTGGCTGTCATAGGCCCTCGTTACATATGCTGTCACAATGCACTGTAGTCTGGAAACAACCATTCAGTAATTTTGCTTGCCCACCATTTCAGAATAATAGTGTTTTAAGCCAACAACTGGACACTAGCACTGGCAGTAAATAAATAAATAAATTTAAAGCGCAGCCTTCCAGCCCCTTATCACATTGGCCACGCAAATTGGTGTCAGTCTGGTGGACCATCTTCCTCTAGTCGTGGGGGTGGGTGATTAGGAGGGGCCTCACAAGTGGAACAGCCTAGGACTCTCTTCATCTAAATGCGGCCCAGCATCGCTCCCTCCTTCCCCCTCTCTCTCTCTCTCTCTCTCTCTCTCTCTCTCTCTCTCTCTCTCTCTCTCTCGCTCTCACCCTCCCTCTCTCCCTCTCTCTCCCCCCTCCATTGGGTTTTCGCTCTCTCTCTCTCTCTCCATCCCCCTCACTCCCTCCTCTCCCTCTCCTCTCTCAAATCAAACCGCTCACTCCCTATAAACCCCCTCACAGAGTGTGATCCTCATCCCGCCCCCTCACCCGTAAAAACTCCCTACAGTAAACTAGATGCCCCCTAAGCACCCCCTCACAGCTCCATGCTCATTCTCTCACCTTCCCCTCAAAATCCCTCAACACCCACTCCCCCCTCCCCCCTTTCCCGCCTCCATGCCCCCCTGTTCCCAACACCCCCCCTCCCCGCCCTCCCCCCTCCTGCGCACCTCACGCATAAGACGCCCTCACCCAGCGGCAGATGTTCATATATATCGGGTAATTAGCACCCCAGGCGCTAAATGGATGAGAATGGTTGAAGGGGATATCTTTGAAACGCATGCGAACTCACTCACAGAGACCTTCAGAGCTTCTTCTCATATATGGCTTCAAAACACAGTATTTTGATGAATAAATGATTCATTGTTGCTAGAAAACAGTAAGATACATCCAGATTTCTTCCGACTCATTATTACAATCTTCATCGATCTCCAGCTTATTACTTTAGATATCAGAACAGTCCTTGTGTCTCCGTGACACTGGCAAGATCTGGCATGTGGCCCGCATGGTCGAAGGGTTAAACTTCCCCATGGTCTCTCCAAACTAATCTAATACCTAAACGTCTGCGCAAGGATCCGAGCTCCAAACACGCCAAAAAATACGTCATCAATCCCACCCACAATATAACGGGCAGTCTAAAATTTAAAGGCACATGCCATCACCAGTGACATGCAAAACAGGCCAATTGGCCACTACATACCGGCCCCTAATTGTTCCGCGTATTTCACGAGGCAATTACTATTAAACATAACAATAGTGGCCATAACATATATAAAAATAAAACCCTGTGGCTCTTCTTCGGTAATTTGAACCGCGGTCTACCGCGTGACAAGCGGGGATACTAAACGCGATTCTAACAAGGAAAAAGTAGCATGCACTATATATCCACAATCTGAATACTTCATCGACTCTCCCATCTTCACTTTCGCCTTCTGGAAGCAAGCGCAATTGGGTTATTAATCTTATTAAAGCAGTGGTTTGGGTTCAAAGTCGCACCATGCATACCAAACCCTTAAAATCAGGCATGATACACATTATATAGTCAAAAACATAATAGTCCAAAGCTTTGACAGCATGAAACGTCTTCCTCCAAGCCCGATCAACTTAAGAGATTAGTATGCAAACTTAAAACTCATGGTATTGGGGGTTCGGTATTGATGTGGATAGAGAACTGGCTGGCAGACAGGAAGCAGGGAGTAGGAGTAAACGGGTCCTTTTCAGAATGGCATGCAGTGACTAGTGGGGTAGCGCAAGGCTCAGTGCTGGGACCCCAGCTATTTTAAATTTATATTAATGATCTGGATGAGGGAATTGAATGCAACATGTCCAAGTTTGCGGATGACACAAAGCTGGGGGTGTGTTAGCTATGAGGAGGATGCTAGGAGGCTGCAAGGTGACTTGGATAGGTTGGGTGAGTTGGCAAGTGCATGGCGGATGGAATACAATGAGGATAAATGTGAGGTTATCACCTTTGGTGGAAAAAACAGGAAAGTAGACTATTACATGAATGGTGGCCGATTGGGAAAAGGGGAGGTGCAGCAAGACCTGGGTGTCATGGTACACCAGTCATTGAAAGTAGGCATGCAGGTGCAGCAGGCAGTGAAGAAAGCGAATGGTATGTTAGCATTCATAGCAAAATGATTTGAGTATAAGAACAGGGAGGTTCTACTGCAGTTGTACAGGGCCTTGGTGAGGCGACACCTGATGTATTGCGTACAGTGTTTGGTCTTCTAACCTGATGAAAGACATTCTTGCCATAGAGGGAGTACAGAGAAGGTTCACCAGACTGATTCCTAGGATGGCAGGACTGTCATATGAAGAAAGACTGGGTAGATTCGGCTTGTACTCACTGGGATTTAGAAGATTGAGGGGGGAATCTTATAAAAACATGCAACATTCTTAAGGGCTTGGACAGGCTAGATGCAGGAAGATTGTTCCCGATGTTGGGGAAGTCCAGAACGAGGGGTCGCAGTTTGAGTAAAAGGGGGATGTCTTTTAGGACCGAGATGAGAAGATCATTTTTCACACAGAGAGCGGTGGATCTGTGGAATTATCTGCCACAGAAGGCAGTTGAGGCCAGTTCATTGGCTATATTTTAGAGGGAGTTAGATGTGGCCCTTGTGGCTAAGGGGATCAGGGGGTATGGAGAGAAGGCAGGAACAGGATACTAATTTGAATGATCAGCCATGATCATATTGAATGGCGGTGCAGGCTCGAATGGCCAAATGGCCTACTCCTGCACCTATTTTCTATGTTTCCATATTTCTATGGATGTGTTGTAACAGCAATGTTGAAGTATGAAAATCCTTCACAAGAATAACAGGATCGTTAGCAATAAAGTTCACAGTTAGGTTTGATTTAATGTCTGGATCATCAGCAGAGATTTCAAATCCCACCTCAAACTTTGGCCATTCTCTGTCTGGCTTGCAGAAAGATTTTACTTCGGAGTCACGTGAGTGCCTACATCAAGAAGCCCATCCAGAGCGCATGCTTGTCATTACGTCAGACGCATTGGCAAGCACCGAACTGGTGGGGCAACGCTCCTCCCGGCGGTAAGTTTTAACCTAGAAGGTAAATGTTTTTTACTTACCATCGTTCTTTGTTCGAGCAGGAGCCTCTCTTTACAGAGGTCTCCTGCCGGAATTATCGGAGGCACGATGCCTAACCGGCTATGGGGGGGGGGGGAGGGGGGGGGTAGCCCGGTCCGACCGCAGAAGCGGATAGCCGGCAAAAAGATCGGGTTTCCTGATAACAGCCGCTGAAAAAGAAGTCAGTGGCTTCCAGCCTGCGGGGTTGCCGTTTAAATAGCCGGTCAGCGACTCACATACACGGTGCCCCAGGCATGGAGTTAAATTGGCGGGAGGGATAACTTGTGCAGCCCTACTGGAACTCAGGTGAGTCGGGCTGCAAGGGTTCCTCTTCGATAATAAGGGTATTTCACCCTTTACAAATTCACACTACTAAATTAGTGAGACTCGACTATAATAACGCGGGCCTATGGAACAGGCCTGCGCCAGCAGCGCCTAGGACAGGGCTGCTTCATGGGAAAAGGCGCCTGCCTCCATGAGAGGAGGCGTCAGCAACGCTTAAGGACAGGGTTGCTCAAGGTCTCCCTGTGGCAAAGGGCAGACTAGGTCGGGTCAATGAGTTGCTGACACCGAACTTTTTCACAGAGCGGTCCTACGGGAGAGCCGTGCCACAAGCACCTGTTGACAGGGCTGTGTGCATGACCTTCCGTGAGCATCAGTAGGATGCTGACAGTGCAGTTTGGGGACCCATCACACCAGCACCTCGTTAGGGCTGTGTGTGACCTCCCGTGAGCATCAGCCAGGAGAGCCAGGAGAGCCAGGGCAGTAGGATGCTGACCCTGCAGTTTGGGGACCTATCACACCAGCACCTCGTTTAGGGCTGTGTGTGACCTCCCGTGCGCATCAGCTGGGAGAGCCAGGGCAATAGAATGCTGACCCTGAAGTTGGTGTCACTGCTTATGTGCATACACCAAAGCACAAGAGCCACGCTCCAGGTGTCCCGGATGTGGTTAGCAAATTACCATACCGGTGAAGTCGGGGATGACAATTTGGCCAGCAAATTAATGGTCCTCACCAATTCCAGGACTTGATAATGGGGGAATAATTCACATATCAAACACCTGTTCACTGTGCATCGCTCTAAAGGAGCGCATCATGAGGCATGAATTAAGGCTGCAAAATACCGAAAAAATACATATATAAAAAATTGGTGGAAGCAAGAAATATACCCATTTGTTAGTTTAATATTTATGAATAAATATGCAGCCTTGCGCAGATCCTCTAGTACCTAGGGGAATACCTGGACGATGAGACTAAAACTGAGGCCAGGATGCCACCTCAAACATCATATCCTTTCAGATTATGAAACAGTAAGTGAATATTGGACTGTATCCGGGTGTCTCGAATAAGTATCTCGGAAGTACATCCACTCGTACAAAATAGACATAGTTTGGTATTGGGGTTCAATACCACTAACTCAATAGGTGGATGATGCATATCAGCCTTAACAGTTGAGTCCAATTCCCCACCCAAAAGGACGATGGTGGGTGTCGAATCATTCTGGGCCGGAACATACTTAACCCTTAAGGTCCAGTATAAAAGGTTTATAAACAAAATTCAGTATTGTAACTGGGATAAAAAAGGGTGTTATATTGGCAGCCATAGATCTGAAAGATAAATATTCAGCTACCTCACACCTGTTGAGAGGTTAGGTCCTCACCCATCTAATTAAACTTAGATTAGTACCATTTAGAATGATTGGCTATTTGAGGTCATCATTGGTTAATTAACATGACAGTACTTTGGCTGCGGCCAAAATTGTAACTAATGTCTCGCGATGTACAAGAGACATTCTGACTCAATAACCTTAGTTTACAAACTGATGGGAGCTTCAGGACGAGGAGCCACTGATATCAAGTCTGGCTGGGACGGCAGATAAAACGTGAAAGAAGCATTAACCCTGCAGAGGCTGGGGTAAACTGCGTAGAATTGCTGGGTGCATTCTATGGCCTAAAGAATTCTGCTCATCAAAGCATGATTACATGTGCAGCTTCAGATTCACAATACCACAGCTGGTACCCATATCAATCACATGGGTAGAATGAGGTTATTATTCTGTAATAGTCTGCCTAGCCTTAACTGGCACTGGTGCATTACAAGGAACATCTGGGTCTCATATCTTTACCTATCAGGTACAGATAATGCGAAAGTTGCAGACACTAGGCCAGGTAAATTCCATGACAAACATAAAATGAATTAAGAATCCAAAAGTTTCAAAATCATTGTTAGCTGGTATGGATTGCCAGACATAGATCTATTGTATCTGGGTTAAATTATCAGTACATGTATTCAGCATGGGAACTAAATCTAGGGGCAGTAGTGGAGGATACATTCTCGCTACATTGGGGAGGTATGTTCTCGCGCTTCCCCATGTCTTCCTCATTCAATCAATGTCTCACCAAAATAGAGTATGACTACACTTAGGTGTTTAGTGGGTTCTAAACTGGTCCACACAGCATGGTCCCATTGGTTTGAGACGGATTGCACAGCATTCAAGATTATCCCAATTACAGTAACTTGTTGGTCACACGGGGACAGGAGGAAAGTTCCCCTTTACATGAGCATATTAATTTATTGATTTGTATCTTCTGACCAGACTGCTCCAGGGACTCAGACTATTGAGTAGAACCGTTGATGTGATTACAATGTTCTGGAGAGATAGTACCAAAAAACAATATGTATCTCATATTAAGAAATGGGAGATGTCACTCTCACTCTCTCACTTCCCTCTCTCTTCCCTCTCTCTCTTTCCCCCTCTCTCTCTTTCCCCATCTCTCTCCCCACCCCTCAATCTCTCTCTCCACACCCCTCTCTCTCCCCTCTCTCCCTCCCACTCTCTCTAACCCTCCCTCTCTCCCCTGTCTACATTTCTCTCTCTCCCCTGCTTTCGCCCCTCTCTCTCTGCCCCTCCCTCTCTATCCGCACTCTCTGCCTATCTCCTCCACATCCATCTCTCTCTCTCTCTCTCTCTCTCTCTCTCTCCATCCATCTCCTACCTCCACGTTTTCCCCCCCTCTCTCTCTCTCTCCTCTCTCTCTCTCTCTCTCTCTCTCTCTCTCCCTCCTTCTCTCTCCCCCACCTCTATCTCCCCTCACCCCTCCCTCTCTCTCTCCCCTCTCTCTGCCTCCCCACTTTCTCTATCCCTGTCTCTCTCCACCCTCTCTCTTTCTTTCCCCTCTCTCCACTCTCTCCTCTCTCCGCCCTCTCTCTTTCTTTCCCCTTCCTCTCTCCTCTCCCCTCTCTATCTCCCACACTTTCCCTTCCATTACTCCTCCTCCCCTATCTCTCTCTCCTCGTCTCTTCTCTTCCTGTATCTCATCCTCTCTCACCCTCCCCTCTCTTTCCCCCCTCTCTCCGCACTCTCCCCTCTCTCTTCCCATTTTATTTATCTCTCTCTCCCCTCTCCCTTCTCTCTCTCCTCCCCTTTCTCGCTCTCTCCTTTTTCTCCCGTCTCTCTCCCACTCTCTCCCTCACCACCCTTTCTCTCCCCATCTCTCCCTCTTGAAATCTCCCCCCCCCCTCTGTATCTCCCCCTCTCTCTCCCCCCTCTCTATCTCTCCACCTCTCTCCGTCCCCATCTCGCTCACCATTCTCTCCCCCTCTCTCCCGCTCTCTCTTTCTCTTCCCCCCTTTCTCCCGAATCACTCCCTCCCCTCCCTCCTCCCAACCCTCTCCCCCTCTCTCCTCCCTCTCTCTCCCCTCCACACTCGCCGTTATCCCGCTCTCTCCTCGCTCTTTTTCTCCCTCCCCCACTCTTTCTCTCCCACCCTCTCTCTTTCATTCCCCTCTTCCCCCACCCTCTCTCCGCCCAACTTATTTTTCTCCTCTCTCTCCCCCCTCCCTTTCTCTCCCTCTAACCCTCCCTCTCTCTCTCTCTCTCTCTCTTTCTCTCTCTCCCCCTCTCCCACTCCCTCTCCCCCTACCCCTATACTCCCTCCCCTTTCCCCCCACTCTCTACGCTCTATCTCTCTCCCGTTTTCCTCTCTCTCTCTCCTCTCTCTCTCTCTCTCTCCCCGACTCTCTCTCCACTCTCTCTCTCCCCCTCTCTCCCCTCTCCTCTCTAATCTATCTCTCTCTCCTCACCCCTTTCTATCTTTCTCTGTACCTCTCCCCTCTATATCTCTCTCTCTCTCTCTCACATCTCTCTCGTTGCCCCCTCCCTTCTATCTCTCCCCTCTCTCTCTCTCTCCTCTCCCTCCTCTCCTCCTCCCGTCTCTCCCAATCTACCCCCTTTCTCTCCCCTCATCTCTCTCCAATTATCTCTGTCCCCATCTCGCTCTCACCACTCTCTCTCTGCCCCTACTCCTCTTTCTCTGCCCCCTCTCTCTCTCCTCTGTCTCTCCCCTCCTCTCTCCGTCTCTCCCCCCTCTCTCCCCAATTCCTCTTGTTCTCCCCCTCTCGCTCCCCCTCTCTCGCAAGCTCTCTCCTATCTCTCTTCCTCACTCTCTCACTCCTCTCTCATTTCCCCTTTCCCCACTCTCTCACACCCTCAACCCCCTCTCTATCTCTCGCTCAGTTCCCTCTCTCTCCTCCCTCTCTCTCTCCCCACTTTCCCTCCACCACTCTTTCTCTCCCCATCCCTCTCCCTTATCTATCGCTCTTCTCTCTCTTCACACTCTCTCAATGTTCTCTCCCCCTCTCTCCTTCTCCCTTTCCTCCCATCTCGCCCTTTCATCTCTCTCCTCCTTCTCTCTCTCCCGCTTTGTCACCCCCTCTCAATCTCTCTCTCTCTCTCTCCCCTCTCTCTCTCGATCCGCTCTGCCCCCTCTCAATCTCTCTCTCCTGGCTCTCTATTTATTTTCACTCTCTCTCCCCTCTCCATTCCCTATCTCCCACATTTTCCCCCTCTCTTACTCCCCCTCCCCCTTTATCTCTCTCCTCGTTTCTCTCTTCCCGTCTCTCTTTTCCATCTCCCTTTCGCCGTCTCAATCCCCCCTCTCTCTTCCCTCTCTCCCCTCCCCCTTTCCCCCCCACACCCTCCACATTGTCTCCTCCCTCTCCCTCTCCTTTGTCTCTCTCCTCCCTCTCTCTCTCTCTCTCATCTCTCTCTCTCTCTCTCTCTCTCTCTGACCCCTCCTCCTCTCTCTCTCTCTCTCTCTCTCTCTCGTGTCTCTCCCCTCTATATCCCCGTCTCCCCCCTCTTTCTTCCCCTCTCTCTCCTCAAATCTAGCCACTCCCTCCCCCTTTCTCTGCCTCTTTCCCTTCTCCTCCCTCTCCTCTCCACCCCCATTCTCCCTTTCCTCTCTCTCTCTGTTATTCTTCTCTCTCTCTCTTCCGTCTCTCTCCCCCCTTTTTCACTCTCCCCCCCTCTCCATAAATCTCCCCTGCTCTCTCCCCTCTCTCTGTCCCCTCTCTCTCTGCACCTCACTCTATCCCCAACTCTCTCAACATTCTATCCCGCTATCTCTCTCCACCCCTCTCACTTTCTCTACTCCCTCCTCTCTCTCTCCTCTCCTCTCTCCCTCTCTCTCCCCACCCCCCCCTCTCCCCCTATCCTTCTCCTTTTTCTCCATTCTCCCCCTCTTTCTTTGTTATCTCCCATCTGCATCTTTCATCTCTGCCCCCCCCCTCTCTCTCCCGCTTTCCCCCTCTTCCCCTCTATCCCCCCTCTCTCTCTGTCCCTCTCTCTCTCTCCTCACTTTCTCTCTCTCCGCCCTACCTCTGTCTTTCCCCTCTCTTACTCCCCCTCCCCGTCTCGCTGTCCTCGTCTCTCTCTCTTCCAGTCTCTCTCTCCCCTATCCCCCCCCCCTCCCCCCCACGCTCCCTCCATCTCTCTCTCTCTCTCTCACCCTGCCTCGTTCCCTCTCACTCCCCCCGTCCTCTCTCTATCCCTCTCTTTCCCCGCTCTCTCTCCCTCTCTCTCTTTCCCCTCTCCCCTCTATTTTCTCCCCCTCTCTCTCTCTCCCTCTCCCTCTCTCCCCCCCCCTCTCTATCTACCCGTCTCTCCCCCTCTATCGCTCTTTCTGTCCCGCTCTCTCTCTACCCCTCGCTCTCCCGTCTCTCTTTCCTGTCTGTCTCTCCCCTATCTCCCCCACTCTCCCTCCCACACTCTCTCTACCCTTCTCTCTCCCTCTTTTTTCTCCCCCTCCCTCTTTCTCACTCTCTCCCCTTTGTCCTCTCTCTCTACCGTCTCTCTCCCCTCTCTCTCTCATCTCTCTTCCTCTCTCTTCTCTCCCGAGTCTCTCTCCATCTCCCTCCTCCCCTATCTCTCCCCCTCTATCCAACTCTCGCTCCACTCTCTCTCTCTCCAATCTATCCCCTCTCTCCCCTTTCTTTCTCTCTGTTCCTCTCCCTTTCTCTCCTCTCCTCTCTCTCCCCTTTCTCTCTATCTCTGTCCCCTCTCCTCTCTCTCCTCTATCCCCCTTTCTCACTCTCTCCGCCCGTCTCTCCCACTCTCTCTCCTCCCTTTCTCTCCCCCCTCACTCTCATCAATCACTCCCCCTCTGTCGCTCCCCTCTCTCTCTCTCAAACTTCTCTCTCGTCTCTCTCTAACTCTCCACCCCCTCTCTTTCTCTGCCCCACCTCTTTCCCCACCCCCTTTCCCTCTCTCCTCTGTCTCTCATTCTCCCCCTCTCTTATCTCTCTCTCTTCTCTCTCCCATCTCGCTATTTCATCCCTCTCTCTATCTCTCTCTAATTCTCCACCCCTCTCTTTCTCTGCCCCACCTCTCTCCCCCACCCCCCTTTCCCTCTCTCCTTTGTCTCTCATTCTCCCCCTCTCTCTCTTATCTCTCCCATCTTCGCTATTTCATCTCTCTCCCCCCTCTCTCTCTCCAATATATCCTTTCTCTCTCACCGTCCTTTCTCTCCTCCTTTCTCTATCTCTGTCCTCTGTCCCTTCTCTCCCCTCCTCTCTCTAAACCCTTTTTCTCTCTCTCTTCCTCCCTCTCTCAGCTCTCTCCCGTCTCTCCCACTCTTTCACCCTTCTCTCTCCCTCTCTCTCTCTATCAACCTCGCCCCTCTATCTATCCCCTCTCTCTCCCCCTCCTCTCTCTCTCCAATTGTCTCTGCCCCATCTCTCTCTCACCATTCTCTCTCGTCATCTCTCTCCCGTATCTCCCACTCTCTCTCCCCCTTTCTCTACCCCTCTCTGCCTCTTCCCCTCTCTCCCATCCTCGCTCCCTCCTCTATCCCCACCCCCTCTCCCACCCCTCTCCCCCTCTCGCTCCCAGGCTCTCCCACGTTCGCTCCTATCTCTCTTTCCTACACTCTCTCTCTCACTCCCCTCTCTTTTTCCTCTCTCTCCCTTTCTCACTCCCTCACCCCACTCTCTCTCGCCTCTGTCCCTCTCTCTCCTCTTTCTCTCTCTCTCTCTCCCTCTCTCTCTGTCTCTCACTCTCTCTCTCTCGGCTTTCTCTCACCTCTCGGTCCCTCTCTCTCTCCTCTCTCTCTCTCTCCTCTCTCTCTCCATATCTTTTTATGTATCTATCTATCTCTCTCTGTCTCACAGCCTCCCTCTGCCTCCCTCTCCCCCTCTCTCTCTCTCTCTCATCTCTCCTCCTCTGCACTCTCCTCTCTCCCCTCTCTCTCGCTCTCCTCTCTCTCTCTCCTTCTCTCTCCCCCTCTCTCTTCGCGCTCTCTCTCTCCCCCTCCCTCCCTCTCCCATCTCTCTCCTGTCTCTCTCTCCTTTCTCTCTCTTCCCCCCTCTCTCTCCCCTCCTCTCTCTCCCTATCTCTTTCCAGCTTTCTCTCCCCCTTTCTCTCCCCTCCCACCCGCCCCCTCTCTCTCTCTCTCTCTCTCCCCTTCTCTCTCTCTGCCCACTTTCACACCCCCACTCTTTCTCTCCCCATCTCGCTCCCTTATCTATCGCTCTTCTCTCTCTTCCCCTCTCTCAATTTTCTCTCCCCCTCTCTCCTCCTTTTTTCTCTCATTCTCCCCCATCTTTTCTCTCAAATCTAGCCCTTTAATCTCTCTCTCCCTCCTCTCTCTCTCCCCCTCTCTATCCCCCTCTCTCTACCCCTCTTTCTTCCCTTCTCCTTTCCCCACACTCTATCTACATTCTCTCCCTCTCCCTCTCCTCCCTCTCTCTCTTCCTCTCGCTCTCTCCCTCCGACTCTCTCTCTCCATCTTCCTCTCCGTATCTCTCCCATATTTCCTCCCTCCTCTCTCCCCTCTCTCCCCGCTCTATCCCCCTCTCCCCCTCTCTCCCTCCAATCTATCCAATCTCTCTCCCTTTCTCTCTCCTCCCTTCTCCCGTGGGGGGGTTTATTCTCATCTCTCACCTCCTCTCTCTCCCCATTCTCCATCTCTCTCCTCTCCTTCTCTCCTTCTCTCCTCTCTCTCCCGTCTCTCTCCCACTTTCCCTCCCCCTCATCCCTCTCCATCAATCTCTCCGTTCGGTCCTCTCCCACCCTCTCTCTCTCTACACTCTCTCCTCCCGTCTCTCCCCTCTCTCGCTCTTCCAGTCCCGCTCCTCTCTCCACCCCTATGTCCCCCCTCTCTCTCTCTACCATCTCTCTTCCATCTCTCTAACCCTCCCCCTCTCTCTCCACTCTCTCCCCTCTCTTTCCCATTTATCGTTCTCTCTCTCCCCTTTCTCTCTCTCTCCTCTCCTTCTCTCCTCTCTCCCGTCTCTCCCACTCTCTCTACACCCTATCTCCCCCTCTCTCTCTCTCTAACCGTCTCTCTTCCCATCTCTCTAATGCTCCTCCTCTCTCTCCCCCTCTCTCCACTCTCTCCCCTCTCTCTCCCATTTATCTTTCTCTCTCTCCCCTCTCCCTTCTCTCTCTCTCTCTCTCTCACCTTTCTCGCTCTCTCCTTTCTCGCTCTCTCCTTTCTCTCCCGTCTTTCTCCCACTCTCACCCTCACCCCTTTCTCTCCCCATCTCTCCCTCCAGAAATCGCTCCCCCTCTGTCTCTCCTCTCTCTCTCCCCTCTCTATCTCTCCACCTCTCTCCGTCCCCATCTTTCTCAACCATTCTCTCCCTCTCTCCGTCCTCTCTCTTTCTCTTCCCCCACTCCCCCCCTCTCTCACTCCCCTCCCTCTCCCACCTCCCCCCCCCCTCTCCTCCCTCTCTCCCCCCCTCCGTACTTGCCCTCCCTATCCCCTCTTTCCTCCTCTATCTCCCTCCCCCACTCTTTCTCTCCACCCTCTCTCTTTAATTCCCCTCTTCCCTCCCCTCTCTCTCTCCGCCCAACTTACTTTCCCTCGCTCTCCCCCTCTCTTTCTCTCCAAACCTACCTCTCTCTCCCCCTCTCCCCTCTCCCTCTCCCCTACCCCTATAAAACCCTCCCCCTTCTCCCCCCCACTCTCTACGCTCTCTCTCTCTCTCCGTATCCTCTCTCTCTCCTCTCTCTGCCTCTCTCTCCCTCTCTCTCCGACTCACTCTCTCCATCTCTCTCCCCCTCTCTCCTCCCCCTCTCTCTCCTACCTCTCTCTCCACTCTCTCTCCCACTCTCTTCCCCTCTCTCTCTCTCTCCAATCTATCCTCTCTCTCCCCTTTCTATCTTTCTCTGCCCCCTCTCCTCTCTCTCCTCTCTCTCCCATTTCTCCCTCTCTGTACCCTCCCTTCTCTCTCTCTCTCTCTCTCTCCCCTTTCTCGCTCTCTCCTTTCTCTCCCGTCTCTCTCCTACTATCACCCTCACCCCTTTCTCTCCCCATCTCTCCCTCTAGAATATCTCTCCCCCTCTGTCTCTCCCCTCTCTCTCTCTCCCCTCTCTATCTCTCCCCCTCTCTCCGTCCCCATCTCTATCACCATTCTCTCTCTCTCCGTCCTCTCTCTTTCTCCCTCCCCCCCCCTCTATCTCCCCCTCCTCTCCCCTCCCTCTCCCAACCTCCACCCTCTCTCCTCCCTCTCTCCCCCTCCGCACTCGCCCCTCCCTATCCCAACCCTATCTCCTCCTTCTCCCTCCCCCCTCCCTCTCCATCAATCTCTCCCCTCGGTCTCTTCCACCTCTCTCTCTCCACGCTCTCTCTCCACTCTCTCTCCCACTCTCTTCCCCCTCTCTCTCTCCAATCTATCCTCTCTCTCTCCCCTTTCTATCTTTCTCTGTCCCCTCTCCTCTCTCTCCTCTCTCTCCCATTTCTCCCTCTCTGTCCCCTCCCTTCTCTCTCTCCCCCTTCTCTCTCTCTCCTCTCCTTCTCTCCTCTCTCTCCCGTCCCTCCCACTCTCTCTACCCCCTTTCTCTCCCTCTCTCTCTCTCACCAATTAACTCTGTCCCCATCTCGCCCTCACCATTCTCTCTCTCTCTGCCCCCTCTCTCTTTTTTCGCTGTCCCCTCTCTCTCTCCTCCCTCTCTCCCTTCCTCTCTCTCCCCCCCTCTCTCCCCAATCCCTCTTGCACTCCCCCTGTCGCCCCCCTCTCTCGCAAACTCTCTCCTATTCTCTCTTCCTCACTCTCTCACTCCCCTCCCTTTTTTCCCTTTTTCCCCCCTCTCACACACTCAACCTCTCTCTCTCTCTCTCTCTCTCTCTCACTCTCTCTCACTCTGTCCCCTCTCTCTCCTCCCTCTCTCCCCCCACTTTCCCTCCCCCACTCTTTCTCTCCCCATCTATCTCCATCTATCGCTTCTTCTTACTCTTCCCCCTCTCAATGTTCTCTTCTCCCTCTCTCCTTCTCCTTCTCTCATAATTCTCCTCTCTCTTTTCTCTCCCATCTCGCCCTTTCATCCCTCTCCTCCTTTCTCTCTCCCGCCTTCTCCCCCCCTCTCAATCTCTCTCTCCCCTCTCTCTCTCGATCCGCTCTCCCCCTCTCAATCTCTCTCCCCTATCTCTATTCATTTTCCCTCTCTCCCCTCTTCCCTCCCTCTCTCTCACATTTTTCCGCTCTCTTACTCCCTCCCATTTTATCTCTCGCCTCGTTTCTCTATTCCTGTCTCTCTGTTCCATCTCGCTTTCCCCCTCTTTACCCCCCTCTCTTCTACCTCTCTCCCCCCTTTCCCCCACACCCTCCACATTCTCTCTCCTCGTTCTCTCCCTCTCCTCTCCCCCCCTCTCTCTCTCCTCTCTCTGACTCTCTCTATTTCGCTCTCCTTGTCTCTCCCCCTCTCTCCCCCCACCCTCCCCCTCCTCTTCCCTTTCTCTCTCCAATCAATCCACTCCCTCTCCCCTTTTTCTCTCTCCCCTTCTCCCTTCTCCCTCTCCTCCCTCTCCCCATTCTCTCTCTCTATCTCTCTCTCTCTCTCTCTCTCTCTCTCTCTCTCTCTCTCTCTCTCTCTCCTCTCTCTCTCTCTCTCTCTCTTCTCCTCCTCTCTCTCTCTCTCCGTCTCTCTCCCCCCTTTCTCTCCCCTCTCTCTTCCATCAATCTCCCCTGCTCTGTTTTCTCCCCCTCTCTCTCCCCTCTCTCTGCACCTCTCCATTCCCAACTCTCTCACCATTCTATCTCCCTCTCTCTCTCCGCCCTCTCACTTTCTCTATTCCCCCACTCTCTCTCCTCCCTCCCTCTCTTCCCCACCCCGTGTCCCTCTTTTTCTCCCAATCTCCCCCTCTCTCTGTTATCTCTCTTGTCTCCATCTCGCTCCCCTCATCTCTCTCTCCACTTTCTCTCCCCCTCTCTCTCCTCTCTCTCCACTCTCTCTCTCTCCCGTATCTCCCCTCTCTCCCCCTTTTTCTCCCCCCCCCCCCCCCCCTCTCTTTCCTTTCTCTCCCCTATCCCACCCACTCTCCCTCCCATTCTATCTCTACCCCTCTCACCCCCCTGTCTCTCCAATCTCCCCCCTCTCCCCTCTCTCTCTACCTCTCTCTCCCCCTCTCTCTCTCCCTCTCTCTCCCCTCTCTCGACCTCTAATCTCCCCCGTCTCTCCCACTCTCTCTCCCCTCCTTTCACTCCCCTCTCTCTTTCTCAATCATTCTCTTCTCCCCTTTGTCTCTCCCCTCTCTCTCTCCAATTCCCTCTGTCCCCATCTCTCTCACCATTCTCTCTCTCTCTCCGCCCTCTCTCTTTCCCTGCCCCCTCTCTCTCCTCCCTCTCTCCCCTCCTCTCTCTTTCTCTCCCCCTCTCTCTCCCCAAACCTATCTCCCCCTCTCTCTCCTCTCCCCCTCGCTCTCTCATCCTGACCCCCTCTCTCTACCCCTCTCTAGCCCTCTCTCTTTCCTGTCTCTCTCTCCCCTATCTACCCCACTCTCACTCCCACTCTCTCTCTACCCCTCCCTACCCCTCTCTCTCCCTCTCTCTCCCCATCTCCCCTCTCCCCCTCGCTCCCGCACCCTCTCTCCCCCTCTCTCGCCCTCTCTCCTCTCCCGTCTCTCACCCCCCTCTCTCTCTCTCCCTCTCCCCTCTCCCCCCTCTCCCTCTCCCTCTCTCTCCACTCTCTCGCTCCCACACTTTCCCTTCTCTTACTGCCTCCCCTTTCTCTCTCCTCGTCTCTCTCGTGTCTTTCTCTGCCATCTCTCTCCCCACCTCTCACTCCCCCTCCCTTTCTCTCCCTCTCCCTCTCCCACTCTCTCCCCTATCTACCCCACTATCCCTCCCACTCTCTATATACCACTCTCTATCCCTCTCTCTCCCTCTCTCTCCCCATCTCCCCCTCTCCCCCACGCTGTCGCACCCTCTCTCTCCCTCTCGCCCTCTCTCTCCCCCGTCCTCTCACCCCTCTCTCTCTCTCTCCCTCTCCCCCTCTCCCCTCTCCCTCTCCCTCCCTCTTCTCTCTCGCTCACACCACTTTTTCCCTCTCTTACTGCCCCCTCCCCTTTCTCTCTCCTCCTCTCTTCTCGTGTCTTTCTCTTCCATCTCTCTCTCCACCTCTCTCTCCCCCTCCCTTTCTCCTCCCCTCTCCCGCTCCCTCTCTCTCCCCTCCCCCTCTCCCCCCTTTCCCCTAACTCTCTCCGCCTTCTCCCCATCTCCCACTCTCTCTCCCCTCTCTATCTCTTCCTATATCTCTCTTCCGACTCTCTCTCCGTATCTCCCCCTCTATTTCCCCCCCCTCCCTGTCTCTCCCACTCTTTACCCATCTCTCTGCCCCTCTCTCTTACCCCTCTCTCTCTCCCACTCTCTCGCCCTCTTCCCCTCTCCCTTTTATCCCTCTCTCACCCTTCTCCCTTCTCTCTCCCCTCTCTCTCCCCTTTCTCTCTCTCTCATAGATACATAGAAACATAGAAATTAGATGCAGGCCATTCGGCCCTTCGAGCCTGCGCCGCCATTCAATATGATCATGGCTGATCATCCAACTCAGTATCCTGTACCTGCCTTCTCTCCATACCCCCTGATCCCTTCAGCCACAAGGTCCACATCCAACTCCCTCTTAAATATGGCCAACGAACTGGCCTCAATTACCTTCTGTGGCAGAGAATTCCACAGATTCACCACTCACTGTGTGAAAAACGATTTTCTCATCTCGGTCCTAAAAGACTTCCCCCTTATCCTTAAACTGTGACCCCTTGTCCTGGACTTCCCCATCATTGGGAACAAGCTTCCTTCATCTAGCCTGTCCAACCCCTTAAGAATTTTGTAAGTCTCTATGAGATCACCCCTCAATCTTCTAAATTCCAGCGAGTACAAGCCGAGTCTATCCAGTCTTTCTTCATATGGAAGTCGTGCCATCCCAGGAATCAGTCTGGTGAACCTTCTCTGTACTCCCCCTATGGCAAGAATGCCTTTCCTCAGATTTGGAGACCAAAACTGTACGCAATATTCCAGGTGTGGCCTCACCAAGACCCTGTACAACTGCAGTAGAACCTCCCTGCTCTTGTACTCAAATCCTTTTGATATGAATGACAACAAACCATTCGCTTTCTTCACAGCCTGCTGCACCTGCATGCCTACTTTCAATGACTGGTGTACCATGCCACCCAGGTCTCGCTGCATCTCCCCTTTTCCCAATCGGTCACCATTCAAATAATAGTCTACCTTCCTGTTTTGCCACCAAAGTGGATAACCTCACATTTATCCACATTATACTGCATCTGTCATGCATTTGCCCACTCACCCAGTCTATCCAAGTCATCCTGCAGCTTCTTAGCATCCTCCTCACAGCTAACACTGCCCCCCAATTTCGTGTCATCGGCAAACTTGGAGATGTTGCATTTAATTCCCTCGTCCAAATCATTAATATATATTGTAAATAGCTGGGGTCCCAGCACTGAGCCTTGCGGCACCCCACTAGTCACTGCCTGCCATCCTGAAAAGGACCCGTTCACTCCTACTCTTTGCTTCCTGTCTGCCAGCCAGTTCTCTATCCACATCAATACTGAACCACCAATACCGTGTGCTTTAAGTTTTATACCAATCTCTTGTGTGGGACCTTGTTGAAAGCCTTCTGAAAGTCCAGATATAACACATCCACTGCTTCTCCCTCATCCACTCTACTAGTTACATCCTCAAAAAATTCAATAAGATTCGTCAGACATGATTTACCCTTCGTAAGCCCAATCGAAGAATCTTACCCTTCGTAAGATTCGTCAGACATGATTTACCCTTCGTTGCTGACTTTGTCCAATGATTTCACCACTTTCCAAATGCACTGCTATCCCATCTTTAATAATTGACTCTAGCAGTTTCCCCACTACCGATGTTAGACTAACTGGTCTGTAATTCCCCGTTTTATCTCTCCCCCCTTTTTAAAAAGTGGGGTTACATTAGCTACCCTCCAATCCTCAGGAACTATTCCAGAATCTAAAGAGTTTTGAAATATTATCACTAAGGCATCTGCTATTTCTGGGGCTACTTCCTTAAGTACACTGGGATGCAGCCTATCTGGCCCTGGGGATTTATCGGCCTTTAATCCATTCAATTTACCCAACACCACTTTCTGGCAAACCTGGATTTCACTCATTTCCTCCATCTCATTTGACTCGCGATCCCCTGCTATTTCCGGCAAATTATTTGTCTTCGTTAGTGAAGACAGAACCAAAGTAGTTATTCAATTGGTCTGCCATGTCCTTGTTCCCCATGATCAATTCACCCGTTTCTGACTGCAAGGGACCTACATTTGTTTTATCTAATCTTTTGCGCTTCACATATCGATAAAAACTTTTGCAGTCAGTTTTTATTTTTCCTGCCAGTTTTCTTTCATACTCCATTTTCCCTTTCTTAATTAAGCCCTTTGTCTTCCTCTGTTGGTCTCTGAATTTCTCCCAGTCCCCTGGTAGGCTGCTTTCTCCGGCTAATTTGTACACTTCATCTTTTTCTTTGATACTATCCCTGATTTCCCTCGTTATCCACGGATGCGCTACCTTCCCTGATTTATTCTTTTGCCTTACTGGGATGAACAATTGTTGTAGTTCATCCATGCAGTCTTTCAATGCCTTCCATTGCATATCCACCGTCAACCCTTCAAGAATTAACTGCCAGTCGATCTTGGCCAATTCACGTCTCATACCCTCAAAGTTACCTTTCTTTAAGTTCAGGACCCATGTTTCTGAATTTTACTTCGGAGTCACGTGAGTGACTACGTGAATAGAAGCCCGTACAGCCGTTGGTGCGTCATGACGTCAGACGCTGGTGCAGTCGGCCGGTTGGAGCAGCAGCGCTCCTCCGAGCGGTAAGTTTAAACCGAGGGTTTACACTAAAGGCTGGAGAATTTGGTGGGTGCAGCAGCATCTAAGGAGCGAAGGAGATGGGCGACGTTTCGGGTCGAGACCCTTCTTCAGACTTCACCCTCAATTGTCCAGCATTTGCTGTTCTTCATTACCAAGTTTAAACGGAGGTAAGGTTTTTAAATAAATTTACTACAGGTCATTTTCTGCGACGGTTTAGAGTTCTTGTAGATAGGTTGCAGAAAGTGAAGAAGGAGTCGGCGAGGCGCTCCGGGGGTAGAAAGGAAAAGTAGCCAGGAGAGTGTTGAGGATGGAGGCCCGTCTGGTACACCTGGTCCGGTGCTGGCTACACAGCCAGTGGTTGCGGACCCACTGCCGGGGGGCAGTGGAGGCTTGCCAGGAGGGCGGAAGGCCACTGGCAAGTCTCTGTGGCCCGTAAATGAGTCGGGCCTGGAGGTGATACCCTCCATTGGAGAGTCCGTTTGCTCACGGCTCTCCCACGTCGAGATTCTATTACAAAAGAATGCTCGACAGGGACCAGCTCCGTGAGGAGGAGTGGTGCCCAAGCCAGGCTGATGGAGAGCTTGTGCTAGCAGCACCTGTTTCAGGGCTGCAGAACTATCCTGCCTGTGAGGAGGATGTTCTATCAGTGCAGTTTGCTGATACTGATTCTATGCTGGGGGAGAGCAGTGAAGAAGTTCGGTTGGAGGTAATCCCGAACATTGCTGGGAAGTTTGCTGAGCGTAGAGAGGCAGGAAAGGTGATGGATGTAGAATTGGCCGAAGCAATTCAGTATATGCTCTCCCACCAGTTACAGGAGCTAGCTATGGATGAAGTAGCAAAAAACTATAATGCTCTGTTAATTGTGATCTCCTGAAGGTACCGGTGGTTAATCACCAATTTGGTCATACATGGGTATGCCTGCTAGGGCCCAGGAGATGAAGTTTAAAAAAGTGGCTTAAACTGTTGTCAGGCAGGTATTACAGCTGTGGTGGTGAAGTTATTGATACAAGTGGGATATGGTTGAAGCACACCAGGATGAACTGGGATTTCCTTTGTAATGCATTTGAAATTAATAATATCGGAAGGGCCGCTATAAGCCAGTGCTAACCCGAATTTGGCGAGTTGTGCAAACCGACAAGTGTACCACACGAAATCTGTTGTTTGGTGGTAAACCTTGCAAAAAGGGTCAAACCTGTGTCATTGAGGATGTTTAAAACCATGGGCCCTCTTTAAGCCAGCTGGAAGCAAGGCAAAAAAACGGTTCTCTACAAGAAGTCGAGGACAACAAGGCCGCAAGGAAAGATGCAGGTAAGGAATATAACATTGACAGACGATGAATTAACTGATGTTCCTGTTCAAATCGGGGGAAGGTTAAAATTGTTTCTCAAACAATGGCAGCAGTTGACATCAGATTTGTTCATACTTAGTGTATTGAAGGGGTGAAAAATTGAATTTTACTCTAAGGACAGTTTACCTAATCAACATTTTCCTAGTCGTAAACTTATTTTTTCTCCTCATAAGCACATGAGGAAAATGTGCTTATTCAAGCAGAGCATCAGTCGTTACATAAGAAAGGGGTAATTGAGCCTTCTGTCTATCAAAGTCAACAATTTCTGTCAAGTATATTTCCCAGATTTAAAAAGACTGAGGGATGTAGAATTATTCTGAATTTATCGAATTTGAACATTTTTTTTTTGTTATAGGCATTTCAAAATGGAGACCTTTACCACGGGCAAACATCTAGTGTCCAAAGGGTATTATATGGCAACCATTGATTTAAAGAATGCGTATTACGCAGTGTCTATTCATGGTGATGATAGAAGATATTTGAAATTTATTTGGATGACTGAGCTGGGGCAATTCAGGGCATTGCCGAATGGATTAACTTCAGCTCTTAGATTATTTACTAAATTGGTAAAACCTGTGTTAGCATTACTTAAAGGTCAGGGGCATGTGGTAATGGTCTATTAGATGATATTCTGATTGTTGGAAAGACTCATGCTGAAACTCAATCATCAGTTTCAGTTGTTAAAATCACTTTTGAACAAATGGGATTTGTTATTCACCCAGATAAATCTAAATTATCACCAGTCCAAATTATTGATTATCTGGGATTTACCATTAATTCCAATCACATGTTGGTAACTTTGCCCAGGGATAAATTGAATCAGTTAATTGAGGACTGTGTTTAATCTCGTTTGGAGAACAACGGGCCTTCGATTAGACAAGTAGCCAGCTTTAATTGGGAAGTCGTTGCAGCCTTTCCAGCTGTGCAGTATGGTCCTCTGCATTATCAACAATTACAAACGATCAAAGGAACAGGCACTGAGAATACAAAGGGGCCATTTTTGATAGGCATATGCAGTTGTCAGCTGGGGCGATTGCTGACATACAATGGTGGATAGTACATGTTTCAAAAAGTTTAAGGAAGGTTTTGGTGGAATCACGGTCACTGATATTACAGACTGTAAGTGCACTGGGTTGGGGTGCAACAGATATGTCTTCTAGTTGTGGAGGCAGATTGAATGTGGATGAGACATCGCTTCCTCAATTAAGAGGGATTAATTATTTAGAGTTGTTGGGCACCTGGTATGGCCTCAAAGCTTATTGTTCTACAAGGAGGGATCTGCATGTGCAGGTCAGATTGACAACACCACAGCAGTGGCATATGTAAACCACATGGGTGGAGTTAAGTCACAGTCTTGTGATAGACTGGCTAACCAGATTTGGAGCTGGTGTATTGACCAAAATATCTGGCTTTCAGCACTTTATTTGCCAGGAAGAGGTCACATCAGTTTAATGACAACATTGAATGGATGTTAAATCAGGATGTATTTTAACGAAATGATTGATCAGTATGGATTACCAGATATTGACTTGTTTGCATTTCGATTAAATCATCAGTTACCTAGAGGGGAGGAATGTTTGTGTATGTATTTCCTCCATTCTGTCCTCATCAGCAGATGTTTGCAAAAGATCAAGGAGGACTCCGCTTCAGGGGTATTGGTGGTGCCAGATTGGCCTACACAAGCATGGTTCCCGTCGTATTACAAATGGCTAGGGAGCCTTAAATGCTTATGCCCAAGAATAAAAATCTACTGGTAAATCCAGTCACTGGGGAACAACATTCTTTATATGATCGTATTGATCTGTTAATTTGCAGATTTTACGGAGGCCATACCTGGGGAGAGGACTGTCTCATCGGACTGTGGATGTTCTCACGTCGGCCTGCAGGGATAGTACACAGTAGCAATATATCACCTATATAAGGAAGTGGGTGCAATTCTGCCTACAGCAGAATAATGTATATCACACTGCAGGGATCATGGACGTATTGGAGTTTTACTTCGGAGTCACGTGAGTGACTACATGAAGACCCCGTCCAGCACGCATGCGCGACATTAGCGTTCATGCAGTGCACCCGCGACGGACGGGAGTCCAAGGCGCTCCCGCTACAAATCGAAAAGTCGGGCCGACAGGTAAGTTTTACCGTGGCCGTGTGTCTTTTCTCTGTGGTGCTTGTGTTCCAGGAAGAATGAGCAAGGCCAGAGGAAAGAAATCTACAGCTCGCCCCCGTTCGTCCTCCGTTGAGGAATGCTCTTTGGAGGGGGGGCAAGAGGCGGCGTGTATAACTACCGAGCCGAGCGCAGCACCGCTAGTGCTGCCTGAGCAGCGGGCTGGAGGTACCTGCAGCCAGAACCGGGCGGTAGTGTCCGACGATTCGGATGAAGATGCCTCACCGCTCGAGAGCGACACAGGCAGCCGCCTAAGCCGCATGGAACGGCTTATGGAGCAATTGCTCCAGCGAGATCTGCTGAGAGAGCAGCAGCAGCCTCGCCAAGGGAGTTCAGGCACTCCCGCAGTGCCTTTTACGTCACTGGCCATTGCTTCACCTTCTTTTGAAGGCAGCATTGGCGACCAGGTCTGGGCTGGTCAAGAAGAGGGGTCACTGGCTGAAGACATCGGGAGTACGCAGGGTGTGCAGGATCAGGAAGAGCTGCTGGGTGTGGTCAACCGCTACGTGGCCAATCCACAAGCTGGTCGGCCATTAGAGCCGAAACTTGCAGCCAGCATTAACCGCCTGTCCTAAAAACCCCTACAAGAACAGGTGGTCAATGAGGCTCTTGAACTATATACAGCCCCAGTAAATTGTACATCTTTGAATGTACCTGCTGTCAATAGCCAAATTTGGGGACATTTGGGCAGAACATCAGAAACCTGGAGTTGAAGCTCCAGAAGATCCTTAAACTCCTGACTGCAGGAAT
The DNA here is from genome assembly GCA_035221665.1 of Okamejei kenojei. NCBI lineage: Eukaryota > Metazoa > Chordata > Chondrichthyes > Rajiformes > Rajidae > Okamejei > Okamejei kenojei. The sequence goes on along the minus strand of JAVHYY010000886.1, from coordinate 36,771 downwards.
AACATCTTATGCTCGGTCCATTGATGGTGCGGAATCTCCACAAATCAGCAAGACACATTAGCTCTGCTGTGCACCACTCAATATGTAATAAACAATTTACGAAAGGAGATTATCAAGCCTGCCCTCAACCCTAAATTTGCGGGACTTTGCAAAACACCGGGTTCAGAACCTCCTATTCTGCTCTTTGGGAAGACCTGCCAAAAAAGGTGAAAGACCTAGAGGAAGAATCCAAGACCTTTGGTCTCGTGAGGGCAGGTTTGGGACCGAGCAGACCTAACAAAAACCCAGGCGGCAGTACCCCATGGCGTCCACCAGTCGTCGACCACACTATGGGACTGGTGATGCTCGGGGTCCGCAACCATTCCCCGTAAGCCTTTTTTAGGCCAGGGCCGAGAGCGGACCCCATGGAAAATGCGCCACCTCCAACAACATCAACATCAACCCTCTACAGCCCAGCAGACGCTTCATCGCCCGGCGAAGAGGCAGAAGAAGCACCAATAACCATGGAGGTAGGTGGGTCTGGTTCCTCTCAGCATATGAGCAGTAGGGGCTCTATACTAACAGGGGGGAGATTGCACTTGTTTTTGGATGCATGGGAATCCATCAATAGTGACAAGTATATACTCAGCAGCGTTCATGGCTACAAAATTGACTTTGTTTCATGAAAAACATTCCACCAGTTCAGCATATACCCAAAAGGGTATTCACCCTCTCAGTCAAAGAGAAACAAGAGGGTCAAGCTGAACTGATGAGGTTACAAGCAAAAGGTGTCATTGAAAGAACAAAACATGAACCTTTGGAATTTGTGTCTAATATTTTCAGTAAAATCAAAAAAGATGGTGGACGACGCATCATCATTGGCTTAACTACTTTAAACAAGTCTGTCAGGTATATACATTTCAAGATGGATACTTTTGAAACAGCCAGACTGTTGGTTTCTAGAGGGTACTTTCCAGCAAGCATTGATTTCAAAGATTCCTACTACTCAGTACCCATACACAAGGAGCATCGTTGATACTTAAAATTTATCTGGATGAAACAGCTATGGCAATTTAAAGCCTTACCAAATGGGCTAACCTCTGCTCCAAGGCTGTTCACTAAAATCTTAAAACCTGCCTTGGCATTATTGAGGAAAAAAAAGCATATAGTCATGGCGTATTTGGACGACATTTTAATAGTAGGAAAAACCTTGGAGACAGCCATTCTGGCAGTAGCAGCCACCAAACGTTTGTTTGAAACTTTGGGGTTTGTCATACATCCAGATAAATCCAATTTTACACCGTCCACTGTCATGGACTATCTTGGATTTACGATTGATACTGTTCGCATGATTGTAACTCTGCCGAAGGGGAAAGCATCAGAATTGGCGCTATCATGCAACGAACTCATGAATAAACATCAGCCAACCATACGGGAGGTAGCTAGAGTTATTGGCAAAATGGTAGCAGCTTTTCCAGCTGTACAATTTGGGCCTTTGCACTATCAAAATTTGCAAAGAGCAAAAGTGCATGCACAAAGCAAAACTCAGGTCACTTTGACCGAGCTATGAGTTTAACTGCTGAATCCATTCCAGAGTTACAATGGTGGGCAAGGAACGTAAGGCTCAGCTCCAGTCCCATAATAATCACCAACCCAGTATTAACCATTCAAACGGGTGCCAGTGCTTTGGGCTGGGGAGCAACTAACATGCAATCCAGCACAGGGGGCAGATGGACTAAATTTGAATCATCTTGCCTACAGACACGGGGTATCAACTACTTAGAAATGTCGGGTGCGTTTTATGGGTCAAAAGCATATTCATCTAATACGCATCATGCACATGTCCGGTTGCAATTAGATAATACCACGGTGGTGGCTTATATCAATCACATGGGTTGGTGTAAAGTCGATATCGTGTGACAATTTGGCCAACCTAATCTGGCAATGTGTGTTAAAAGGCATATTTGGTTATCAGCAACTTACCTACCAGGTAAGCAAAATACAGTGGCAGACACCAGGTCACGCAGATTCAATGATAACATCGAATGGATGTTAAATCCCAAAGTATTTGCTGAAATTACTAAGCAATATGGCACACCAGATATCGATCTATTTGCATCCAGCTGAATCACCAGGTACCAACGTATGTCGCTTGGGAACCAGACCCTGAGGCAGCAGCAGTTGATGCATTCTCGCTGCATTGGGGGAAAATGTTATTTTATGCTTTCCCTCCCTTCTGCCCTCATCAGTCGGGTATTATGCAAGATTCAATTGGATTCTGCTTCAGGAATCTTGATAATACCTGACTGGCCTACACAGCCATGGTTCCCAGTGGCTTTCGATATGGCTGTTGAAACACCGTTGGAATTCCCCAGCAGTCGACAGTTTGTTAATCCCACCCAGTGTCAGGCATTAGTCACCCGTGCCATGACAGAGTCAATCTCCTGGCTTGCAGATTTTAAAAAGACCTCTACTGGGCCTGGGACTGTCTGAGGACGCCATAAACATGATGACCGCATCCCACCGGGAGTCCACCAGGAGACAATACCTGACCAACATAAGAAAATGGGAACGGTATTGCTCCAAAACAGGAACTACCTACACTACAGCTACAGCCACCAGTGTTGTGGAGTTTCCTGCTTGGATTAACATCGGGAAGGACTCAGCTACAGCGCCATTAATACAGCCAGGAGTGCGTTGTCAGCTTATTTGGTTCCAGCAGCAGGACAACTGACTTTGGGGTCCCATCCACTAGTGGTCAAAATCATGAGGGGCATTTTTAACACCAATTCCCTAGGCCTAGGTACACTCAGATCTGGGATGTCAGCATTGTACTGACGTACCTTAGGGGATGGCCACCACCCAGGTCACTCACGCTGGAACAACTTACACTGAAATCAGTCATGCTCATGGCACTAGTGTCAGCTCAAAGTGTACAGTCCCTCCACCTTCTGAGGCTGGACAGCATGACAGAGACATTGGACTGTATCACATTTCACATTCAGGGGCTGGTCAAACAATCTAGACCAGGTACCACGCCTCCAGTAATGGAGTTCCGGGCATATTCACCTGACCCACAGTTGTGTGCCAAGACCCATCTCGCCAATTACATAGACACAACATATAACTTAAGAGGGAGAGAAAAAGCCTTATGGATAAGCCACAAGAAGCCTCATGGTCAGGTGACGAGCCAAACCATTTCAAGGTGGCTCAAGCAGGTGCTTAAGTCCGCGGGAGTCGATACTAATGTTTACAAATCTCATTCCACCAGGGCTGCATCTACGTCGGCGGCTAGGCGAATGGATGTGCCTATGGACCATATTCTGGCCAGAGCAGGATGGTCCTCGGAGAGAACGTTCCAAAGGTTTTATAATAAGCCGCTGGCGGAGCCTGCTACATTTGCAGACAGAAATTTAGAGTGTGCAGATAATATTTAATTTAAGCCCGGGGGAGCTCTCTGTTTTTTGTTGTTATTAATAAACCTTTTTTGTTCACAAACAGGTTATTGTTGATTGTATAACATGCTTCCTCCCTCTAAGGTCTTCAGGCAGTGAGTGAAGCATGAGCTGGTTCACGGTTCGGATTCACAGAGCTTTGAAGTCTTCACGTAGTCACTCACGTGACTCCGAAGTAAAATAGTAAGATTAAATGAGAACTTACCAGTTCGAGGTTTGATCTGTATTTTATGAGGAGTTACGATGAGGGATTACGTGCCCTCCGCTCCCACCCTCTATTATACAGATCAACTGGTAATTAAGTTCTTATTTTTTCTTTACTATATTTATTTCAATTATTGTGTTTTCTGTGAATCCACACCGCTGCTTTGAAGAAATGCGTGCTGGACGGGGTCTTCACGTAATCCCTCATCGTAACTCCTCATAAAATACAGATCAAACCTCGAACTGGTAAGTTCTCATTTAATCTTACTATTTGTCAACTCTTTATGTTGACCAAAAAACTAAGTTACAGTGCGATTAATTCAGCCAGAAGTGCTCTGACTTCTTACTTACCTATGAATGCAGAATTGCATACAGTAGGGACACATTCGTTAGTTTCATGATTCATGAAGGGAGTTTCAATTCTAATCCTCCTAAACCCAGGTATGCTGGTATTTGGAATTTGAGTGAGGTTTTTGTGGTTCTTCGCCAGTGGGCTTCGGTTACAAGCCTATCAGGCGTTGGTTTCAGCTCAACGTGTACAAATGTTGCAAAAGCTACGGCTAGATAGAATGCATGTGTCGGCTGAGGCCATTATATTATATGTCTATGATTTGCTTAAACATAATAAAAGAGGCATGACAGGATGTAAGATTGTGTTTTCAGCATACCCCACAGATGATCGCGTGTGTGTAGTCTCACGTTTATCTCGTTACATTGAGGTCCCTAAACCTCTGAGAGGAACAGAATTGGCTTTGTTTATTAGTCACAAAAAAACACACAGTAAGGTGTCGGTGCAAACGATTTCAAGGTGGCTAAAGCAGGTCCTGGCAAGTGCTGGAATTGATACTGATAAATTCAAATCTCATTCCACCAGGGCGGCATCAACTTCCGCGGCAAGGGCGATGGACTTGCCAATAGACCATATCCTCGCGGCCGCAGAATGGTCCAGTGAGCTAATTTTTCAGAGGTTTATCACAAGCCGATTTCAAGGCTCGGGGTGTTTGCTGATTCTGGTTTTAGTACTGTTACACTTTTCCCCTGAGTTAGAGGGGTTTGTTATGATTTGTTGTAAATAAACTGTTATTTCATTTAACAAATGTATTACTGATGCATGATTGATTGTTAGCGACTTTTGAGTCAATCCAGGCAGTGTGAACGGCGGATTTCGATCTGCGGCATGAATTCACAGTGCTTTGAACTCTTCACGTAGTCACTCACGTGACTCTGAAGTGAAATAGTAAGATTAAATGAGAACTTACAAGTTTGAAGTTTGATCTTTATTTTATGAGGGGTCGAGTTGAGGGACTACGTGCCCTCCGCTCCCACCCTCATAGATTTCATCTGGTAGTTCTAGTTTTATCATCTTACCATTATACTTCAGTCATTGTTAGCTGTGAATTCATTCCGCTGCTTTGAAGATTGATGCACCAACGGCTGTACGGGCTTCTATTCACGTAGTCCCTCAACTCGACTCCTAATGAAATAAAGATCAAACTTCAAACTGGTAAGTTCTCGTTTAATCTTCCTATTAACAATGTCACTCTCCATCCTAATGAAGAACTCAACCATATTATGGTCACTCTTGCCCAAGGGGCCACATACAGCAAGGCTGCTAACTAACCCTTCCTCATTACTCAATATCCAGTCTAGAATAGCCTGCTCTCTCGTTGGTTCTTCCACATGTTGGTTTAGAAAACTATCCCGCATACATTCCAAGAAATCCTCTTCCTCAGCACACCTGCCAATTTGATTCACCCAATCTACATGTAGATTGAAATCACCCATTATAACGGTTTTAACTTCGTTGCACTCATTTCTATTTTCCTGTTTGATGCCATCCCCAACTCCACTACTACTGTTAGGTGGCCCGTACACAACTCCCACTAGCGTTTTCTGCCCCTTTGTGTTTCGCAGCTCCACCCATATCGACTCCACATCCTCCAAGCTAATGTCATTCCTTTCTATTGCATTAATCTCCACTCTAACCAGCAACGCTACCCCACCTCCTTTACCTCTCTGTCTATCCTTCCTGAATATTGAATATCCCTGGATGTTCAGCTCCCAGCCCTGGTCACCCTGGAGCCATGTCGCCGTGATCCCAACTATATCATAATTATTAATAGCTATCTGCACATTCAACTCATCCACCTTATTACGAATGCTCCTCGCATTGAGACACAGAGCCTTCAGGCTTGTTTTTACAACGCTCTTGGCCCTTTTACAATTATGTTGAAAAGTGGCCCATTTAGATTTTTGGCCTGGATTTGTTTTCCTGCCTCTTTTCACCTTGCTACCTATTGCTCCTATCCTCATTTTACATCCCTCTGTCTCCCCGCTCACACATTTAAGAAACCCTCCACTTCTTATTCTCCGTTTGTTATTTTTTTTCTTATTGTCTCCCTACGTGTTGTGTCTGACTGCTTCTCTTCTCTGCCTCCTGCCTCACAAACGGACTACTTGCCTTCTCTATTTGAGTCCCTCCCCCCAACCGATCTAGTTTAAAGTCTCCCCAGTAGCCTTTGCAAAATTCCCCGCCAGGATATTGGTCCCCCTCGGGTTCAAGTGCAACCCGTCCTTTCTGTACAGGTCACACCTTCCCCAAAAGAGGTCCCAATGATCCAGAAACTTGAATCTCTGCCCTCTGCAACAGTCCTTTAGCCTCGTATTGATCTTCCACCTTGCTCCATTCCTACTCTCACTGTCGCGTGGCACATGCAGTAATCCTCAGATTGTTACCTTTGCGGTCCTTCTCCTTAACACTCTTCCTCACTCCCTAAATTCTCCTTTCAGGACCTCCTCTCTTTTTCTACCTATGTCATTGGTACCTATATGTACCACGACCTCTGGCTCCTCTCCCTCCCATTTCAAGATATCTTGGACACGTTCAGTCACATCCCGGACCCTGGCACCAGGGAGGCAAACTACCATCCGGATCTCCTGACTGCGTCCACAGAATCGCCTATCTGACCCCCTCACTATAGAGTCCCCTGTTACTGCTGCCCTCTTCTTTTACTTACCCTTCTGAGCAACAGGGCCGGTCTTTGTACCGGAGGCCCGGTCGCTGTTGCTACCCCCAGGTAGGCTGTGCCCCCCAACAGTACTCAAACAGGAGTACTTATTGCCAAGGTGTACAGCCACCGGGGTACTCTCTAGTCCCTGCCTCTGCCCTTGCCTCTCCTAACCGTGACCCACTTTTCTGCCTCCTGTGGTTTTGGAGTGACCACCTGACTGTAGCTCCTCTCTATGGCTTCCTCACTCTCCCTGACCAGACGGAGGTCATCGAGCTGCTGCTCCAGGTACCGAATGCGGTCCATTTGGAGCGCCATCTTGACGCACCTGGCGCACATGTGGACGTCTGGAGAGCTATCTGACTGCATGACCTCCCACATCTGATATCCAGAACAGTAAACTGCCCTGGCACTCATCCTCCCCCTTACCCTGGCTACAATACAATACAAAGCAAGGATCCTAGTCCAGTTCCCACCAATCAGCTGCTTACCCTAGTCCACTTCCCACCAATCAGCTGCTTCCTCAAAAAGAAAAACACTTCTCCAAATGGAACGTTATGGAATTAGGTAAAAACAACCCCCGCGCTTGATTTTTAACCTTACCGGTCGCGTGTCGCTCCTCCCCCTCCTTCACTTCCAATGGCTCCTGTGGGCCTCTCCCTCTCCTCTCCCTCTCTCCTCTCTCTCCCATCTCTCCCACTCTCTCCCTCCCCCCTTTATCTCCCCTCTCTCTCTCCCTCTCTCTCTCCACCTCTCTCTGTCCCCATCTCTCTCACCATTCCCTGTCCCTCACTCTCTCCGCCGTATCTTTCTCTGCCCCCTCTCTCTCTCCTCCCTCTCTCTCTCCTCTCTCTCTCCCTCTCTCTCCACACACCTCTCCCTCTCTCGCTCCCCCTCTCTCCCACGATCTCTCCTATCTCTTTTTTCTCACTCTCTCACTACCTCTCTTTTTCCCCCCTCCCCCCTCTCTCACTCCCTCACCCCTCTCTCGCTGTCCCCGCTCTCTCCCCTTTCTCTCCCTCTCCCCTATCGCTCCCCTTTCTCTTGCAGCCCTCTCTCTCTCCCCTCTGTCTCCCCTTTCTCTATCTCTCTCTCACATCTTGCCCCCCCTCTCTCTCTCTCTCTCTCTCTCTCTCTCCTCTCTCTCTCTCTCTCTCTCTCTCTCTCTCTGTCTCTATCACTATCTCTCTCTCTCTCTCCCTCTCTCTCTCTTTCACCCTTCTCTCTCCTCTCTCTCGATCTCTTTCCCACTTTTCTCCCCTCTCTCTCCCCTCCATAACCCACCCTCTCCCCTCTCCTCCCTCTCTTCTCCCTCCCCACTCTTCCCCCCTCCATATCCCCACACTCTCATCCCTCATTCTCCCTCCCCACATTTTCTCTCCCCTCATCTCCCCTTTTCTCTCATTCCCCATCTTTCTCTCTCTTATCTATCTCTCTTCTCTCTCTTTCCCCTCTCTCTATCATCTCTCACCCCTCTCCCCCTCTTTCTCTCATTCTCCCCCTCTCTCTCTCATCTCTCTCTTCTCTCTCCATCTCGCTCTTTCATCTCTCACCCCCCTCTCTCTCTCCCGCATTTCTCTACCACTCTCTTACTCTCTCTCTCTGTCTCTCTCCCCTCAATCCCCCCTCCCCCTCCCCCCCTCTCTATCTATGTGTCCCGTCTCGCTCTCTCCCCCGACTCTCTCTCTCGCTCGGTCTCTCTCGCTGCCTATCTCACTCGCCTCCCGCCTCTTTCTCACACTCCCCCACTGTCTATCCCCTCTCTCTCAAACACCCATCTCTCACTCTCGATCTCCCCTCACTCGATCCCCCCTCTCTCCCCCTTTCTCTCCCCTCTCTCTATTCCCCAATACTTTATTTATCTATCTCTCTCCTCTCTCTGTCTCCCTCTTTCTCTCCCTCTCCCTCATCTCAATCCCCACTCTCTCCCCTTTCCCTCTCTCTTTCCCCCTCTCGCCCCGTCTTTCTCTCTTCCACGCTCTCCCTCTCTCCCCCTCTCTCTCTCCTGGTCTCTCTCCTCTTCCCCTCTCTCTACCCGAACTCTCTCCAACCTCTCTCTCTCCCACCCTCTCTCCCTCTTTACCCCCTTTCTTTATCCCCTCTCTCTCTCTCTGCTCTCCTCCTCTGCCCCCTCTCTCTCCTTCCGCTCAATCTACCCCCCATCACTCTCTCTCCATCCTTCCCCCTCTCTCTCCCGTATTTCTCCGCTCCCTCCTCCTCTCTCTCTCCTCAATCTCTCTCTCTCCCCTCTCTTCTCCCCATCTCTCTCTATTCTCTCTCTCCCCCTCTCCCCCTCTCTCGCACTCTCTCCCATCTCCCCCTCTCTCTCCCTCCCTCCCTCCCTCCTTCCCTCCCTCTCTCTCTCCGTCTCCCCTTCCCCCTTTTCTCTCTCTCACTCTCTCCCTCTCTCCCCCCGCCCTCCTCTCACACCCCTTCTCTCCCCTCACTCGATTCCCCCATCTCTGTTCCCCTCTCTCCCCTTCTCCGCCGCCCTCTCTACCTTTCCTCCCCTCCCTCTCCCTCTTTCTCGCCTCTCTCTCTCTCCCCTCAGTCTCTCCCTCTCTATTGTCGATTCTCTCCACTCTCTCTCTCCCCTCTCTCTCTCTATCTCCATCTCTCTTCTCTCTCTCTCGGTCCCGCTTTCTCTCACCCATTTCCTCTGCCCCCTCTCTCTCCCCCACTTTCTCCTCCCCTCTCTCCCCCTCTTTATCCCCACTCTCTATCCCCTCGCTATCCCCTCTCACTCACCTCTTTTCTTGTCCCTCTCACTCCCCCTCTCTCACACTCTCTCTCTCATTCACCCCTCTCACAATCCCCCCTCACTTTCCCTTACTCTCCCCCCTCTCTCACTCGCTTCCTCCCCGTCTCCCTCACCATTTCTCTCCGCTATGTATCTCTCTCCCTCTCTCTTCCCCCCTCTCTCTTACCCCTATCTGCCCCCCTCTCTCGCCCTCCGCCCCCTCTATCAACTCCTCTCCCCCACCTATCTTTCCCTCTCCCTCTCAACCCCTCTCTCTTCCCCCTCTCTTTCTCCCTCCCTCCCTCTATCTCTTTCTCTCTCTCTCACCCTCTCACCCGTCACTCTCTCTCCCTTCTCTTACTCCCCTTTCCCCTCACTCTCCCTCTCTCCCTCCCCTCTCTCTCCCTCCCTCCCTCTCTCTCTCCCTCAGCTCTCTCTCCCCTCCTCCCTCTACCTTTCCCTCTCTCTCACCCTCTCTACCCCACTCTCCCCCTCTCTCCGCTCCCTCTCCCTCTCCCTTACTCCCCCTTCCCCTCTCTCTCCCCTTGTCTCTCTCTGTTCCTATCTCTCCCTGCCCATCATCTCTCTTTTCCCGTCACTCACTATTCCCTCTATCTCTACCCTCTGTCCCCCCCTCTCTCTCCCCAATCTCTCTCTCTCTCTCTCTCTCTCTCTCTCTCTCTCTCTCTCTCTCTCTCTCTCTCTCTCTCATCGTACCTCATCTTTTCTCCCCGTGTTGTATTTTTAGTTATCTGTTTTTCTTTAAACATGGCCCAATCCTCTTGTTTCCTGCGCATCTTTGCTAGGTTGTACTTCTTCTCTTTTATTTTTATTCTGTCCCTGACGTCCCTTGTCAGCCACGGTCGCCCCTTACTCCCCTTGGAATCTTTCTTCCTCTTTGGAATAAACTGTTCCTGCCCCTTCTGTAATATTCGCAGAAATACCTGACATTGTTATTCCACTCTCTCTCATCCCTGCTAGTGCATCTTTCCAGTCAGTCAAGTCAAAGTCAAAAGAGTTCATTGTCATGTGTCCCTGACAGGACAATGATATTCTTTCTTTGCTTCAGCACAACAGAACATAGTAGGCATTGACTACAATTATATACGTAAATACACACATTAATTAATAAATTAATAAAGTGCAAATAACAGATTGAGGTGTATTAATGTTCAGAGTCAACTTTGTCCAGCTCCTCCCTCCCTCCCTCATGTCTCCGACGGTGAATGTGAGGAGCCGGAGCCCGGAGCAGACAGACTGCGGCCGCCTCTGGGATAGATGCGCTCAGGGCGCGGATTTATTAATGATCCGAAGCACTGAGGTGAGCGGATATTTCACCGCGCTTTTCACCTGCTCCCTGAACTTGGACTGTGTCACCGCGTAGATAAATGTGTTGGTGCAGCAGCTGGCATTACTCAGCAACGACCCGACATTGTAAAAGATATATTGAGAATCATTCATATAATTGTCCATTCCTATGACCTGATAATTGACGAAGTTTACAACATTCGTCAGCCACAGGAGGATGAAGCTGCCGGAGATGGTGAAGAGTAAAACCACAGACCTCCTCCTGCTCTCCATCTCCGGGTCACTGCGGTTCCCCCCCTTGCTCTCACCCCTCAGCCCCTTCCGGACCCGACTGGCCACTAAAATGTGGCGGACTGTCAGAGCGTTGAGCAGCAGGATTACAGCGAAAGGGAGGAGCGGAGTTAAAACCGTGTCGATCCAATCATATGCCACCCACCCGGGGTCAGTGTGATAACTGACCACCGTGTTACAGCCAAATGGGACATTGTCAATGGTTGTCCACGGTTCCTTTATGAAGTAGCGGGGAAGGTTTTGCAGACAGAACAGGACGCCCGTTGTTGCCAGAACCACAGCCGCAGTTTTCCCGGTGCAATATTTAGTTTTCAGCTTCTGGCAACAAATGGCGACAAACCGATCAAAGGTGAAAGTGACGGTGAACCAGACAGAACAGCGTGTGGCTGCAGTCCTCAATACACTGTTAACACTGCACACAGGGTAGATGCCCAGGAAACTCCAATAAAAATAATATGATCGTATGTGAAACAAAATGACGTCGGTGATGATGACCAGTAGATCGGCCGCTGCCATGGCCACCAGGTAGCGAGTGGTGCAGGTGGAGAGGCCGCACTTTCCCCGGGACAGGATCACAATCGCCACCAAATTCACTGCGGAAACACAAGGGAATGTACACTGGGCATTTACACAACACGGTCTCTGGGAATGAACACCGGCCCGACTTTCAGCTCAAGATCAGGAGTGTTGGAGTCGGTGCGCGGCTGCTGCAAGTTTAACAATGTCAGAGCCGGCTCCGACTGTGCCCGACCCGCCTGCCTGCCTGCTTCAGGGGAGCAGAGATAAGGCGACGGGCGGGCGGGGTAAAGGGCGGGGAGGGAACGAGTAGTCACCTGCAAAAATTGGTGCAATGGTCCTAACTATAGTGAACCCTGCTGCTGCTCACAGTCTCTGATGGGGCCACTTTCACAGACACTAAACGTGAGCGGCCGGCCGCGTGTAACCAGGGCTCTGGGAACTCGGCATCTGATGGGGATGAAGAGGCTTCCAGAGGGAAGGCAGGGACAACATGGAATCCGGCAGCAGAGTGGCTCCGTTAATGGATTCAATCCACAGTGAGTTCAGTTCAGTAACAACACACACACAAACGACGGCAGAGCCACGGCCACTGGTCCAGGAGATCGATCCACTTATTGACCAATTGGTGGAATCCGACTGTGACAGACAGACTCCACAGTGAGACAGGAGCGGGTGTTCACTCTGATCAATAACTCACACACAGTGAACTTCATAATGTGAACCCCTCTCTCCCAGTCACACCGTCCCGGAGAGATACCTGCCTGCCTGCCTGTCCCGAGCACTGGGACAATTCCGGGCAACTCCACTGAAGGCAAGAACAGCATTCTAGTGCCTCCCGACCGGCAGCAGTGAGAGAAAAAGAGGGTTTGTTTCAGCTGTCTGAAAATAACACCAATCACAGCAGCGTTAATTCACAAATATTTCACAGAGAGGATTGATATTCTTCACATATTCTTGTACAACGATCATCAGTTGGGAACTTGTAAAATGATGAGTATCAGATCAACACCAATTAACATACGGGTGGAGATAGACAACTTGAATTGTTCTGCTCACTTACCAGGGACTCCAACGGCAGCAATGATCGAGTATAAGATTTTCTCCACGGTGAAATATTCCCAAAGCTTTTCCCCCATGTTCTCTGCCCAGCGACTTGTCCCCGTGAGCTACCGGAAAGGTCTTAGAATGAAATGCTGAGACAGAACATTCCTGGAGATTTTATACTATTTCCCGCCTCCACCGGGACAGTGAAGTTTCAACAGAGTAAAAAAAAAGAGATTTTGAAATGATTCGCAGACAGATGACACCAGCCGAATGAAATCCCTGCTGAGCCAGACATGTTGTGAATTATCCAGGGAATTGGTTGAGAAACTCCAAAGACTGGGAATTATGGCGATAGATACTGAGGGATAGAAATTGGGAGCGGCGGCATTGTTCCAGCAAAGGGGATGTTGTTTCAAACTCCATCAGATCCAACTCTCCACCTCATGTTGTTTGTCTGATTTCCTTCAATCCGTTTCACTCAGCAAGGTAATGCCAAATACCAGGGGCCCTCTCAGGGCTTCTGGTGCCCAGTTTGAAGATGGAACGGACTGGGCGACCTTTGTCCACAGGTTGAGGAATTAGTTCAACACATCACCTCGGACTAAAATGCCCCCCTCCACTCTGCTTCATCACTCAATATGATCACGGCTTCACTGACTGTGACCTCAATCCCACACTCCGCTGACTGACCCTGGGAACAATTCACTCACTGCTTTCTTGGAATAGATCTGACTATTCCATTGGACAATAACATTCTCTGTCTCCATAACCTCTGAGGAGGAACGACCCAAATACTCACGACACTCAGAGAACAGAAACATTGCCGCTTCAGAATTGTCCTAAAACCAAATAAAACGGCGAATGATGCAGCACCTCTCCCTCATCCCTTTCACTCTCGCTCCATCCCTACTGGCGTAAATTTATCTGAACTCTCTTGCTTACGCGCTCTATTCCATCTCTATGGGCTTCCCCTCTCCGTCCACTGATGGAGTGACACACAGTGGGATAGTACTGATGGAGGGATAAAAATGGGGCCGAACTGACGCAGTGTCTCAGTGTTGGTGGTACTGATGGAGGGACACACTGTGGGGGTACTGATAGTGGGACACACTGCTGTGGTACAGATGGAGTGGCATACTGTGGTGGTACTGATGGAGGGACACACTGTGGTGGTACTGATGGAGGGACACACTGTGGTGGTACTGATGGAGGGACACACTGTGGTGGTACTGATGGAGGGACACACGGTGGTGGTACTGATGGAGGGACACACTGCTGTGGTACTGATGGAGGGACACACTGTGGTGGGACATGATGGAGGGACCCACACATCGGTGGTGGTACTGATGTAGAGGTCACACTGTGGTTGGTACTGATGTAGGGGGACACACACTTGTGGTGGTACTGATAGTGGGACCACACTGCTGTGTGTACAGATGGAGGGACACACTGTTGTGGTACTGATGGAGGGACACACTGTGGTGGTACTTGATGGAGGGACACACTGTGGTGGTACTGATGGAGGGACACACTGTGGTGGTACTGATGGAGGGGCACACTGTGGTGGTACTGATGGAGGGACACACTGTCGGTGGTACTGATGGAGGGACACACTGTGGTGGTAATGATGGAGGGACACACTGTGGTGGTACTGATGGAGGGACACACTGTGGAGGTTCTGATGGAGGGACACACTGTGGTGGTACTGATGGAGGGACATACAGTTGTGGTATTGATGGAGGGACACACTCTGGTGGTACTGATGGAGGGACACACTGTGGTGGTACTGATGGAGGGACACACTGTGGTGGTACTGATGGAGGGACACACTGTGGTGGTACTGATGGAGGGACATACTGTTGTGGTACTGACGGAGGGTCACACTGTGGTGGTACTGATGGAGGGACACACTGTGGTGGTACTGATGGAGTGACACACTGTGGGGTTGTCGTGATAGACAATAGGCATTAGACAACAGCTGCAGGATCAGGCCATTTGCCCCTTCGAGCCAGCATCGCCATTCAATGTGATCATGGCTGATCATCCCTAATCAGTACCCCGTTCCTGCCTTCTCCCCATTTCCCCTGACTCTGGTATTTTTAAGGGCTCTATCTAGCTATCTCTCGAAAGTATCCAGATAACCGGCCTCCACCGCCCTCTGAGACAGATAATTCCACAGGCTCACCACTCTCTGAGAGAACAGGTGTTTCCTTGTCTCCGTTCTAAATGGCTTGCTCCTTATTCTTAAACTGTGGCCCGTGGTTCTGTACTCACCGAACATCGGGAACATGTTTCCTTCCTCTAGCGTATCGAAGCCCTAAACAATCTTATGTTTTTCAATGAGGTCACCTCTCATCCTTCTAAACTCCGGAGTGTGCAAGCCCAGCCGCTCAATTTTCTCAGCATATGACAGTCCCGCCATACCGGAAATTAACCTTGTATGGAGCCACACGGTGCGGCTTGCACTGATATAATGACACGCTGTGGGCTAGCACAGATGTACTGCACACTGAGGGGTAGTACTGATGGAGTGTCACACTGTGGGGTATTACAGATTGAATGATACACTCTGGAGTAGTACAGATGGAGTGACACACTGTGGAGTAGTACTGATGGAGTGATACACTGTGGAGTAGTACAGATGGAGTGACGCACTGTGGGGTAGTACTTATGGAGTGATACACTGTGGGGTAGTACTCATGGAGTGACGCACTACAGCTATATTAATAGCAAAAGGATAACGAGGGATAAAATTGGACCATTAGAGAAGCAGAATGGACAGCTATCTGCAGAGCCAAAAGAGATGGGGGAGATATTGAACAATTTCTTTTCTTCGGTATTCACCAAGGAGAAGGATATTGAACTCGGTGAGTTAAGGGGAAAGAGTAGAGTAGCTATGGAAACTATGAGATTCAAAGAGGAGGAAGTACTGACACTTTTGAAAAATATAAAAGTGGATAAGTCTCCAGGTCCTGACAGGATATTCCCTAGGACATTGAAGGAATGTTAGTGTAGAAATAGCAGGAGCTATGACAGAAATATTTCAAATGTCATTAGAAAACGGGAATAGTGCGGAGGATTGGCGTACTGCGCATGTTGTTCCATTGTTTAAAAAGGGTTCAAAGAAATAAACCTAGCAATTATAGACCTATTAGTTTGACGTCAGTGGTGGGCAAATTAATGGAAAGGATACTTAGAGATAATATATATAAGCATCTGGATAAACAGGGTCTCATCAGGAACAGTCAACATGGATTTGTGCCTGGAAGGTCATGTTTGACAAACATTCTTGAAATTTTTGAAGCGGTAACTAGGGGAAATTGATGAGGGTAAAGCAGTGGATGTTGTCTATATGGATTTCAGTAAGGCCTTTGACAAGGTTCCCCATGGAAGGTTGGTTAAGAAGGTTCAATCTTTGGGTGTTAATGGCGGAAAATAGTTAGCAAGATGGATTCAACATGTGGCTGAATGGGAGATGTCAGAGAGTAATGGTGGATGGCTGTTTGTCAGGTTGGAAAGCCGGTGACCATGGGGTGCCTCAGGGATCTGTGTTGGGTCCTCTGTTGTTTGTCATGTACATCAATGATCTGGGTGATGGGGTGGAAAATTGGTTAAGTAAGTATGCAGATGATACTAAGATAGGTGGTGTTGTGGATAATGAAGTAGCTTTTCAAAGTCTACAGAGAGATTTGGGCCATTTGGAAAAGTGGGCTGAAAGATGGCAGATGGAGTTTAATGCTGATAATTGTGAAGTGCTACATCTTGGCAGGCACAAATCAAAATAGGACGTACATGGTAAATGGTAGGGAATTGAGAAATGCTGTGGAACAGAGGGATCTAGGAATAACTGTGCATAGTTCAACTGAAGGGTGGAATCGCATGTAGAATAGGGTGGTAAATGAAAGCCTTTTGGTGTGCTGGCCTTTATAAATCAGAGCATTGAATATAGGAGTAGGGAAGTAATGTTTAAAATTGTACAAGGCATTGGTAAGGCCAATTCTGGAGTATGGTGTACAATTTTGGTCGCACTAGTTATAGGAAGGATGTCAACAAAATAGAGAGAGTACAGAGGAGATTTACTAGAACGTTTGCCAGGGTTCCAGCAACTATGTTACAGAGAAAGGTTGATCAAGTTAGGTCTTTATTCTTTGGAGCGCAGAAGGTTAAGGGGGGACTTGATTGAGGTTCTTTAAAATGATGAAAGGGATAGACAGAGTTGACGTGGGATACGTTTTTCCCATTGAGGGTAGGGAAGATTCAAACAAGAGGGCATGACATGAGAATTAAGGGACAGAGGTTTTGGGGGTAACGTGAGGGGAACTTCTTTTCCTCAGAGGGTGGTGGCTATGTGGAATCAGCTTCCCAGCAGAAGTGGTGGAGGCAGGATCGATTTTTAACATTTAAGAGTAAAGTGGATAGTTATGTGGACGTGAAGGGAATGGAGGGGTATGGTCTGAGTGCAGGTAGATGGGACTAGGGGAAAACAAATGGTCGGCACGGACTGGAAGGGCCGAGAGGGCCTGTTTCCGTGCTGTAATTGTTATATGGTTATATGGTTATATGATCAATGAGAAGCTGTATTTCACCCTCGTTAGACCTCATCTGGACTACGCAGTTGCAGTTTGGGACCCATACACATCGAACGTGTCTAAAGACAGGCCGCTCGATTTGTTACTAACGCCTACGAGAGGGAAGCGAGTGTCACCAAACTTCTGAATTCTCTGGGGTGGAACACTCTCCAAGACAGACGTGAAGCTTATCATTTAACCTGTTTTCACAAAATGTTAAATGATCAGCTAGACATAGATCACAAGACCAACACCCATCCCAAACCAATTAGGAGCAGACGAGGGCATTCGATCCAATTTCTGGTCCCAGCCACAAAGACAGATGTGTACAGCAATTCTTTCTTCCCACGCACTATTAAAGCTTGGAATAATCTCCACCAAACCACGGTTGCCCAGCCGGATGCAACTAAATTTAAAGTGGCACTTTCTTTCCAATTACACTCTCTGGCTAAACCCTTCTCTTCACCACCTCCAGTTTAAATTCCAGTTGGAATACTTTGGAGGACCAAGTAACCCAGAACCAAGAATAAGAAGCCTGACTCTCAGTCTGAAGAAGGGTATCGACCCGAAATTTCACCGATTGCTTTTACCCCGAGATGCTGCCTAACCCCGCTGAGTAACTCCAGCATTATGTGTCTCGCATCGGTTTAATGCAACATCTGCAGTTTCTTCCAATATAAAAACAAACATTTGCTAATCTGCTTCTCTGCATCGAACCCCCAACTATCCGCCTTTGTTCCCGTTCAAACTCTTACCACAAACAAACTAATTTCCGCTTTATTTTTCTGACCAACAGTTGAGATTCCGAGCAGTATTCCAGGGACAGTGACGGGGGATTCCGGCTACTCCTGTACTCCGAGACTCAGACCCTCAACACAACAAGGACCCATCAGCCGAGGCAACAGAACCATCGCCCAATCGCCAGTAAAAATTGTGACTTTGTAATTAAAACCGTCAGGAAAATCGCAGTGAGCTCCATACAAGATGAAACGAGCGATTGAGCGGATCAACATTGTCACCTGCTAGTCCGAGTCCCAGACGTTGGACACAGAAGGGAGAACAAAGGGATTCAGTCCTCTGGTAGTTCTGGAGAAACAGCGATACAACGGATGCATGTGTATCCAGTGGGGCATCTCCACAAACGATCACTGCCCATACACTGGGCAATGAAGTCGCGGACATATTGTCACCGCTCCGGACTGTGAATCAGTCTGCCGCAGTTTCAGTGGCAATCGCTGCTTTGGGCGGGACTTGCAGCAGCAGTTTAAAGAACACCGCAGCCTGATTTTTCACACAAAGGAACCTGCAGCGACCCTCCCAGTAACCTGTCGCCGTTCCCGTCTCTATTGGCAACCGCTGCCTCAGCCAGAGGGTTGGGGGCAGACAACCAGTTAAACAGATGCAGAACAAAGGAAGCAGGGAACATAACTTCAGACGCTGATTAATACACACAAGGACACTGATCCAATGAAAATGATACGTATAATCCGCAAACCCAAACCATGGGTGAACCGTGATCCACTCCCAGCTGAATCTCAAGTATGAAGACGTGGCTCAACACGAAAACGCCCACCTACTCCTTCGTTCCATGGATGCTGCCTCACACCCGCTGAGTTTCTCCAGTATGTCTACCCACAAGCTTACTTTTGTTCACTTTAGAGATACAGCCAGGAAACAGGCCCTTCGGCCCACCGTGTCCGCGCTGACCAGCGATCCCCGTAAACTAACTGTATCCTACACACACCAGTGTGAATTTATCATTCTATTAAGATAATTAATCAACAAACTTGTGCTGTGCGTCTTTGGAGTGTGAGATGAAATCGGAGCAGCCGGATAAAATGCACGCAGGTCACGGGGAGAACGTATGAACTGCTAACAGACTTCACCCGAACTCAGGATCGAACCAGGTCTGTGGCGCTGCAAGGTAACAACACTACCGCTGCGCCACCCACCGTGCCGTCTAAATCTGCAGCGTTCACCACAGACTATGCCGTGCGGCACAGGAAATCTATCTATGACTGTAGCAGATACATTAAGAATGCCAAGAGGGATTCCGGACCAAGCTGGAGACCAGAGGCAATTAGACGGATACCCACAGATTATGGCAATGCTTGCATGCTGGAACGGGCTACAAAGTGAAGGCGGGCAACATCGATGGCAACAAGTCCCTCCCTGAGCAGCTGAATACATCTCCGCCCGCTTTGAACAGAATGTCTGGAGGAATATTTCCCGCTCCACCAGTCTCGGATTCACCTATACCAACGGTTACTGTGTCAGGCCATCCAGAGAGTGTATCTGTGGAGAGCTACTGGCTCGGATGCAGTCCCTTGACTCCTGTACACTTAGGACTGTGCGGCCAAATGCTGCTAGAACCACATCTACAAGTCTGCAGGTAACAACTCTGTGGTGGGCGGATCATGAACTCTGACGAGACGGAGCACAACAGGAAGATGGAAAGCAGAGCAACATGGTTGGTATCAGGAGAGCACCCCCTCGCTCAAAGCCAGCAACACGAAGGAGCTAGTTACTGTCTTCCGGAATCTAGGTGGAGTACCCTGACACAATCGGCACGTATGGGGCCAAAGTGGAAATTGTTGAGAACTTGAAATTGCATTGCATTAATATTACCAAAGATCTCTCGGACACCGACCACATTGAAGCATCGGCCACAAAAGAACATCACACGGATTCTGAGGAAATTCGGCTTGTCACCAATGATTCATACACACTTCAGGCGTCGGTGCTGGGCCCCACTGTTGTTTGCCATCTATATCAAGGATTTGGATGAGAACATATACATCATTAATATGTTTGCCGATGTCGCCATGGTTGGTATTATTGTCGATAGCGAAGATGGTTGTTAAGAATGACAGCAGTACCTTGAGCAGTTGAGCAGATGGGCTGAGGAGTTGTGTTGGAGTTTAATGCTGATAATTGTTAAGTTTTGAATTTTGGGAAGTCAAACCAGCGCAGGACTTACGTGGTGGATTGTAGGAGTCAGGGCAGTGTTGTAGTGAGGAGGGATCCAACATTGCAGGTACATACTGTAGTTCCTTGAACATGGCGTCACATGTAGTCAAGAAGGCGTTTGGCATATGCGCCATCATCAATCAGACTACTGAATATATATGTTGGGAGGTCATATTATATGTGTACAAGACATTGACGAGGCCTCACAGAGTGTTGAGTCCAGTTTTGGTCATCCTGTTGGTGGAAATATAGTGTCAAGCTGGAAGGGGGTACATAAAGTATTTACTGGAATGTCGCCAGTACTTGAGTGGCTGAGCGAAAGGGAGACGTTTACGAGGTTAGGTATTTATTTATTGGACACAGGAGGACGTGTATACACGACCATGAGAGGAAAATATAGGGTAAATACACAAACTTTGAACCAGATGTTCTTATTCAACTGTTTTGAAGTGCGCAGCAAGAGCGACAGATGATGCAATACTTATCTCATCTTTGAGACCTCCCACTGGCTTGGTGGAGTTGTAAATAATTAAAATGCGAGGCACATTAGGTTTCAGGACAGGTTCAGGATTAGGATTATTATTGTGAAATATACTGAGGTACAGAGAAAAAGACCGTGTTTGCATGTAATCCAGGCAGAACAGACATTCCGTGCATAGGTACAATCATTTCGAACTCACGTATAACAGATAGAGGAAAAGAGAGTTCAAATCAATTCAATTCAATTCAATCTTTAATTGTCATTTTGCAGTGTACAGTACAGAGACAACAAAATGCAGTTAGCATCTCACCCAGAAGAGCGAACTTAGAATAATGAACAGTAACATGTATATATATATGTGTACACACAGTATCAGTAGTGCAATTTTACTGGGGAAGGAGTGTCCGTGGGGGGGGGGGGGGTGTGTGGGGGGAGATGACTGGCAATCACCGAGGTGCAGAGTTAAGTATTGTAAAAGCCATAGGGAAGAAGCTGTTCCTGAACCTGCTGGTCCAGCAACGGAGGAACAAGTAGCGCCTTCCGGATGGGAGGAGGGTAAACAGTCTGTGGCTGGGGTGAGAGCAGTCCTTGACGATGCTGCGCACCCTTCGCAGATATCGCTTGCTATGGACAGCCCCAATGGAGGGGAGTGATGAACCGGTGATTCAGAGAGCAGAAACGGGAGGAGATTCAGTGAGCAGAATACAGTTTCAGCAATGTAGCGTATCAGCTCCAGAGAAAAGTCCAATGTCATTAATTGGGAAATGGGAAATAAACAGCATTAGAGCTGATCTAATGACCTTTAAGAAGTATGATTATGGACGAGAAGAAGCTTCTGGCCGTGCTCGCTTTCCTGCGTGTGTACTTTCTGCCGACTGGAGCAGGCAGAAGAAGTAATGTTCAGGGTGAAACGGGTCATTGGTTGCATTGGCTGCTTTTCCGAGGCAGAGTAAAGTGATTGTATCAGTGGTGAGAGGCCTGGTCTGTGTGACGCACACGGCTACATCTACAAATCTCCCCATTTGCATGTGTTCCTAACTTTGCATTATGCTTTCTATGCTGCATCTACAGAGGTTTGGATCACTCACTGGATACATGACGAGATATCTCTGACTCCTCAGAATATACAGACGTTAGTCTGCCTTCTGGATTGTTGCATCTATGTGGGTGATCCACGACTGACCTTTAATAGTATTAACACCAAGGGGACGCTGGCATCTATTTCCACTTCCGCACCGTTGATGCTGATTGGTCATGTCCTGCACCATGTTTCCTGAAGTCAATAACTAGCTCCTTCGTCTTCCTGACATTGAGGGGACGATTATTATACGGGCACCAAATGTCTTAGTTTTCTATCATCCTCCAATACTCAATATTGCAATTATTCCTGATTTGAACTACCACAGTGGGTTTGTGCGTAAACCTGTAGATATGATTAGAGCCAAATGTATCCGTACAGTCGAGAGTGTAAAGATAGAATATTAGGGGACTGAGAATGCATCCGTGCAGGGCATCGATGTCGAGATTTATTATGACGGAGATGCTGTCCCCTATCCTCACTGACTGAGTTCCGTAGACATTGGAGCCTAGGAAGCAGTGACAGAGGGAGAGCAGATTCTGAGATCCCGCGGTTTGCGAATAACAGCCACCCCTTCCCCAGCTGACACAGGTGCACACCGTCATACGCACAATGCCAAACCCAAGTCTGTTTGGAATTCAATATCATAATTACAAACTGTTCTTGGTATAAAATGTTCATTTCCAACCAGGTCACATCAGTGTTCATTTCCCTGTTTGGCACAGATATGTTGACCCCAACCATGTTTGTATTTCACAAATTGTCATCCTCATTTTGTGGGGTAGATAATACTGTATATTCAAATATATCTGCGCGAATATATTACATCTGACCTCATGTCACTCCAAGGTGAATTCTTATTCTGAACGATGATCATAACGTAATAATCCATATGCGGGGTGCAATTCTCTCAAATCTATGTTGCAAAGGCGTTGCATAAGGCTCGATGTCGGGGTCTATACGTTCAGAAAAGAATGCTATTTATTTTTATTCAAACAACTAGGTTTGAAGGAAATTGCATTTGCTACAGTTTTCCTTTACATTATAAAAAAACCGAAGACCCACACTTAACACAGTTTACACAAACATCCACCACCGTGAGTCTCCAACACCTCCTCACTGTGATGGAAGGCAAAGTATTATATCTTCCCTTTGTTCATCACCCGCGGTCCAACAGTCCAACTGCAGAGACTTGGTGAATTCGTGCTCCAATGTTAAAACCCTCGCCAGACGATGGTAAGTCCTGTTGCCATTAAGCCGCACCGGGCGATCTTAGGCCCCGCTCCCGCGGTTCAAGCAGTCCAACCCGCGGTCCAGTAGTCCAACTGCAGCGTCTCGGTGAACTGGGGCTCCGATGCTAGAGTCCCCGGCAGACGATGGTAAGTCCCATGGACGCTAACCCGCACCAAGACGGGCGATGTTAGCCCTGGCTCCGTGTACTTTAAACGCCGCGATTTCAACGGGAGAAGTTACCGTTGTGGGAGCTCCGAAAATCCGTCTCCCCCCAGGGAACTGGAGCTCCCGATTTTCCTGTCCACCAGGCCTGCGTCCGGAGCCTCCGAAGTTCCGAAGTCGGGTCGCAGCCGCGCGCCACCACAGCTCTGCCCGCTCTGAAGAGGGCCAGCTCCACCATTACAAGTCCACAGGCTCCGCGACAGCAGCCCTCCAGTTGGTCCCGGCCGGAGGCCGCCACCGTCTCTACGATGTTAGGTCCAACGACACCAGAGACCCGCCAGCGAAAAAGTCGGGTCCCCGTGCAGGGAAAAGACTAACGGTTTTCCCCACATCCCCCCCCCAACCCCCTCCCCCCCCCACATATGCACAGCAAGAAATAAAAAAAAAACAAAGCTCAAGACATACATTTAACAAAGGCAACAATTTAAAAAAGACGGACAACTGTAGTCGAGCCTACTGCCTTTAGGCGCCGCCACACCAGGGTGGACATTCGTCGTCCCCATCATATTACGAATAGACCCGGTCTGATCACAGTTATTACATGTCCAATCATTAGATTTGCCTTGGTCGGCGACATTTATTATTATTACATGCCGAGGTGCAGTGAAACGCGCGGTTTTCCATGCTATCCACTCAGATCAGATCTGGCACACATGAACACAATCAATTCAAACTCGTGCTTTGGATGAAGCAACGATCAAGTTCACGTTCGCGTTTATTGTCACATGCACCAGTTGAGGTACAGTGATAGTTGAGTTACCATACAGCAAAGCAACAATTAGCACTGTCACTTAAAATAAAATTTAACACACACATCCACCACAATGGAATCAACATTCCTCACTGTGCTGGAAAGCAGTACAGTTCGGTCATCTTCCTCCTGTGTACACCCGTTTTCGGAGTCTGAACCCTTTGCAGTTCGCTGCTGCCGACGGTCTGATGTCCAAGCCCTTGCATCGGGATTATCAACACTCCAGCGTCGGGACAAATCGGAACACTACACAGCATGGAGCTCCCGAGTCGGCCTCTTCTTACCGGAGGCCACGGCTTCGCTATGCTAAAGTCCACAGGCGCCGCGGTCGTAGCATTTTCGCAGGCGATCCTCGGCAAAGGATCGCACACTCCTTGCTCGCGGCGGTGTGCTCCGGGCCGGACTCCAGCAAAGGCGCCACGCTCCCACGTTGTTTCTGCCGCAGGGGGTAGGGCGATGCGACATGGAGAAAAATCGCATCTCCGTCAAGTTGAGTGACTGAAATAAGTTTTCATGATACAGAAGGTCATACCAATATTGTTATTATTTCCATCAAATCCTGAATGTAATTGTAAATATGAACATTTGTGCACAAAACCATGAGAATAATAGGTCTCGGAGACCCCTGCCCAGAATAGGCGTGTCGAAAGCCATAGTATATAGATTTAAGGTAAGGGAAAATATTTAATAGGAACATGATGGATAAAACATTTAAAAAACAATAAGGGGGAATGAGTCCATACAACCAGCGGCCAGAGCAGACAGCCGAGGCACGTACCATCGCTACGTTTGAAATATTTGTATAGGTACATTAATATGGCAGGTTTAGAGTAACACGAGCCAAACGCAGGCCTGGGGGACTCGTGTAGATGGGACATGATTGTGGATGCGGGCAAATGGAACGAAAAGCCAGTTTTCAGACTGTATTATTCTATGACATCATGCCACTATTTTATCAGCCAGCATTGCGTCATCCCGTTCTCCTTGGGAATGCCCATTGTATTTGGGGAATTCGACTTCTGGAAAAACACAAAGCGAGCAATCTGTGCAAAGTATATTCATTAACCGTGCCGAGATGCATAACAATGGACGATGACATCCTTCTACAAGCCTTGAGACATCCAGCTGGGGTTGCGTTGTTGTAAATGGCTATGATCCGCGTTGCAGTAGGTTTTAGATTTAGGTTCAGGTTTATTATTTTTCCCAGTATCCTCCTGAAGTAACGGTGTTGGTGTGACTTCTTGAGTGTCGCATGGAAGTGATTTCTACCCAACATATTGTTGATAATAAGATTAACGCCAGGCGACATGACCTCTCAACACCTTTCAGTTCCGTTCCATCGATGCAGATTAGGGCATCAACTCCACACTTTTCCCCAAGTCAATAGCCAGCTCCTTCGCCTTGCTGTCATTGACGGAGATTTTAATGTCCTGACACCATGTCACTAAGTGCTCTATCTCCTTCTTGTATCGTTAATGTCCGTAATTCGGTCATGCCTTCCGCTGTGCTTCCATAATTTAATTACTACCCCTTTCGTCTTGATGACGTTGAGCGGTCAGTTATTTTTCTGGCGCAATGTCAGTAAGTTCACTATCTTTTTCCTGAACTCCGTCTCCTCATAGTTCCTGGTCCGGCCCATCACAATGGTGTCGTCAGCAAACCTGTGGACAGAATGTGTAAAGAGAGTATCCTAGGCGACAAATAAATCATCCCTGCAGGGCGCAGGTGTTATAGAAACATAGAAAATAGGTGCAGCAGTAGGCCATTCGATGCTTCGAGCCTGCACTGCCATTCAGTATGATCATGGCTGATCATCCAACTCAGTAACCTGTACCTGCCGCCTCTCCATACCTCCTGAGCCCTTTAGCCACAAGGGCGGGGCTCATGTTGTCGACCTCCCCGTGGTGAGCCCTGTCAACTGACCTCAGTCAGGCGAACGACAACAAACGGAGACAGCAGCAGCGCCGCAGCTTGGCGCCAACCCGAAGCATGCGCCCTTTTTAGGGCGGGCACCTACGGATGTCGAACCGGATGGCATCACCCTGCTGCGGACGTCTGCTGCCTAAAACGCAAGAAGAAGCCACAAGGGCCACATCTAACTCTCTCTTAAATATAGCCAATGAGCTGGCCTCAACTACCTTCAGTGGCAGATAATTCCAGAGATTCACCACTGTCTGTGCGAAAAATGTTTTCCCCATCTCGGTCCTAAAGGAATCCCCCCTTATCCTTAAACTGTGACCCCTTCTTCTGGACCTCCCCAACATCGGGAACAATCTTTCTGCGTCTAGCCTGTTCTACCCCTTAAGAATTTTGTAAGTTTCTATAAGATCCCCGCTCAATCTTCTAAATTCTAGTGAGTACAAGCCGAATTTGAATGTCCTGACATCCCGGGAATCAATCTGGTGAACCTTTCCTGTACCCCCTCTATGGCAAGAATGTACTTTATCAGATTTGGAGACCGAAACTGTGCGCAATACTCCAGGTGTGGTCTCACCAAAACCCTGTACAACTGGAGTAGAACCTCCCTGCTCCTATCCTGAAATCATTTTGCTACGAATGAATGCTAACATACCAGTTGAGAGTTATTATGGAGGAGATGTTGTCATCTATCGTCTCTGACTGAGGTCCGTGAGCCATATAAACGATGAAGCAGTGGCACAGGGCAGAGCACATTCCTGTTTCCTGGTGTTCGGAGATAACATCCAGCTTCCCCCCACCCCCCACCCCCAACCCCGACTGTGGACACAGCTACACACGGCCTCACACACAATGCCAAGCTCAAGCCTGTTCAGATATTTAATATCATAATTATCCATCTTATCCTGGTCTCAAGTTATGTTCCATACCCAGTCACATTGGTCTTCAGTTCCATATTGGCCACAAGAAGCTTCGTTCCAACCCTGTTTGTATTTAATAAATGGGCACCACTGTTTTCTGGGGTAGAGGTTACTCGAGATTCAGATATATCCGAGAGAGTAAATTACATCAGCCAATCCAAAGTGAATAAATATATTGATCCTCAGATCCTAACGTAACCATCCATAGGCCCGTTGTTTAATGCTCTGAAGCTCTATCCTTTCTGGGCCTCGAAAACTCCCACATATCGCCGTCAATTACTCACTTGTTATTCTCACCAACTGCACAGAGTAGAGGCTCTGGTCAATTATTGCTCGTTTCACAGCCACTTGATGCGAGGGATACATCTCCAATTCTGTCTCTACACCGCTTCAAAGGTAATCATCACCTTCTATAAAAGAAAGAGGGCTAAGGCATAATACTCTATGGTCCAAGTGCTACAAAATACGATTCAGTTATTGGATAGCATTAACACGGCGGGACTGCCCTATTCTTTCCTTGTGTGACCGAACTGCGCGGAGAGGTGAGGAATTTTATTCTCTGGAGCGAAGGAGAACCGAGGGGTGATAATACGAAGGTGTGTATAAAATCATGAGAGGAATAGATAGGCTGAATACAGAGCATTTTCCACATGATTGAGAATCAAAAGGCAGATCTCATAGGTTTCATGTGAGAGCAGCAAGATTTACAAGGAACTTGAAGGGAAGACTTGACAGGAATAGTGAGTGCTGGGTACATACGATACGATACGATATTACTTTATTGTCAGAACAAAGTCTGAAATTAGTTTTGCATTGCAGCAGCTCCATTTACAGCATCACATAAACTATAAAAGAGACTTGAAAAGTTATGCATTAACACATCAAGACAGGACCCAAAAATACATACATTCAACGCAACATTAGAATAATAGAAGTCAAAATTTAAGGACCATCAGCGTGCATTTAATAGTAAGATTAAATGAGAACTTACCAGTTCGAAGTTTGATCTGTATTTTATGAGGAGTTACGATGAGGGATTACGTGAAGACCCCGTCCAGCACGCATGCGCGACATTTCTTCAAAGCAGCGGTGTGGATTCACAGAAAAACACAACAATTGAAATAAATATAGTAAAGAAAAAATAAGAACTTAATTACCAGTTGATCTGTATAATAGTGGGTGGGAGCGGAGGGCACGTAATCCCTCATCGTAACTCCTCATAAAATACAGATCAAACTCCGAACTGGTAAGTTCTCATTTTAATCTTACTATTTTACTTCGGAGTCAACGTGAGTGACTACGTGAAGACTTCAAAGCTCTGTGAATCCGAACCGTGAACCAGCTCATGCTTCACTCACTGCCTGAAGACCTTAGAGGGAGGAAGCATGTTATACAATCAACAATAACCTGTTTGTGAACAAAAAAGGTTTATTAATAGCAAGATAAAACAGAGAGCTCCCCCGGGCTTAAATTAAATATTATCTGAAGACTCTAAAATTCTGTCTGCAAATGTAGCAGGCTCCGCCAGCGGCTTATTATAAAACCTTTGGAAAGTTCTCTCCGAGGACCATCCTGCTCTGGCCAGAATATGGTCCATAGGCACATCCATTCGCCTAGCCGCCGACGTAGATGCAGCCCTGGTGGAATGAGATTTGTAAACATTAGTATCGACTCCCGCGGACTTAAGCACCTGCTTGAGCCACCTTGAAATGGTTTGGCTCGTCACCTGACCATGAGGCTTCTTGTGGCTTATCCATAAGGTTTTTTCTCTCCCTCTTAAGTTATATGTTGTGTCTATGTAATTAGCGAGATGGGAGTTGGCAACACCGTGGGTCAGGTGAATATGCCCGGAACTCCATTACTGGAGGCGTGGTACCTGGTCTAGATTGTTTGACCAGCCCCTGAATGTGAAATGTGATACGTCCAATGACTCTGTCATGCTGTCCAGCCACAGAAGGTGGAGGGACTGTACCTTTGAGCTGACACTTAGTGCCATGAGCATGACTGATTTCAGTGTAAGTTGTTCCAGCGTGAGTGACCTGGGTGGTGGCCATCCCCTAAGGTACGTCAGTACAATGCTGACATCCCAGATCTGAGTGTACCTAGGCCTAGGGGAATTGGTGTTAAAAATGCCCCTCTGATTTTGACCACTATGGATGGGGACCCCCAAAAGTCAGTTGTCCTGCTGCTGGAACCAAATAAGCTGACAACTAACTCCTGGACTGTATTAATGGCGCTGTAGCTGAGTCCTTCCCGATGTAATCCAACCAGAAAACTCCACAACACTGGTGGCTGTAGCTGTACTGTAGGTAGTTCCTGTTTTGGAGCAATACCGTTCCCATTTTCTTATGTTGGTCAGGTATTGTCTCCTGGTTGGACTCCCGGTGGGATGCGGTCATCATGTTGATGGCGTCCTCAGACAGTGCCAGGCCCAGTAGAGGTCTTTTTAGAATCTGCAAGCCAGGAGATTGACTCTGTCATGGCACGGTGTGACTAAGGCCTGACACTGGGTGGATTAATAACTGTCGACTGCTGGGGAATTCCAACGGTGTTTCAAACATTCCATATCGAAAGCCACTGGGAACCATGTGGCCAGTCAGGTATTATCAAGATTCCTGAAGCGGAATCCAATTGAATCTTGCGTAATACCCGACTGATGAGGCAGAAGGAAGAGGGAAAGCATAAAATAACATTTTCCCCCAATACAGCGAGAATGCATCAGCTGCTGCTGCCTCAGGGTTTGGTTCCCAAGCGACATACGTTGGTACCTGGTGATTCAGCCTGGATTTGCAAATAGATCGATATCTGGTGTGCCATATTGCTTAGTAATTTCAGCAAATACTTTGGGATTTAACATCCATTCGATGTTATCATTGAATCTGTGTGACCTGGTGTCTGCCACTGTATTTTGCTTATCTGGTAGGTAAGTTGTCTGATGATAACCAAAATATGCCTTTTAAACACACCATTGCCAGATTAGGTGGACATAATTGTCACACGATATCGACTTTACACCACCCATGTGGTTGATATAGCCACCACCGTAGGGTATTATCTAATTGCAACCGGGACATGTGCATGTTGCGTATTAGATGAATATGCTTTTTTTAACCCATAAAACGCACCCAACATTTCTAAGTAGTTGATACCCGTGTCTGTAGGCAAGATGATTCAAATTTAGTCCATCTGCCCCCTGTGCTGGATTGCATGTTAGTTGTTCCCCAGCCCAAAGCACTGGCATCCGTTTGAAATGTTAATACTGGGTTGGTGATTATTATGGGACTGGAGCTGAGTCTTACGTTCCTTGCCCACCATTGTAACTCTGGAATGGATTCAGCAGTTAAACTCATAGCTCGGTCAAAGTGACCTGAGTTTTGCTTTAGTGCATGCCCTTTTGCTCTTTGCAAATTTTGATAATGCAAAGGCCCAAATTGTACAGCTGGAAAAGCTGCTACCATTTTGCCAATAACTCTAGCTACCTCCCGTATGGTTGGCTGATGTTTATTCATGAGTTCGTTGCATGATAGCGCCAATTCTGATGCTTTCCCCTTCGGCAGAGTTACAATCATGCGAACAGTATCAAT
The DNA here is from genome assembly GCA_035221665.1 of Okamejei kenojei. NCBI lineage: Eukaryota > Metazoa > Chordata > Chondrichthyes > Rajiformes > Rajidae > Okamejei > Okamejei kenojei. The sequence goes on along the minus strand of JAVHYY010000886.1, from coordinate 6,499 downwards.
CGTAAATCCAAGATAGTCCATGACAGTGGACGGTGTAAAATTGGATTTATCTGGATGTATGACAAACCCCAAAGTTTCAAACAAACGTTTGGTGGCTGCAACTCCAAGGTTTTCCCTACTATTAAAATGTCGTCCAAATACGCCATGACTATATGCTTTTGTTTCCTCAATAATGCAAGGCAGGTTTTAAGATTTTAGTGAACAGCCTTTGAGGCAGAGGTTAGCCCATTTGGTAAGGATTTAAATTGCCATAGCTGTTTCATCCAGATAAATTTTAAGTTATTTACGATGCTCCTTGTGTATGGGTACAGGAGTAGTAGGCATCTTTTAAATCAATGCTTGCTAGAAAGTACTCTCTAGAAACCAATAGTCTGGCTGTTTCAAAAGTATCCATCTTGAAATGTATATACCTGACAGACTTGTTTAAAGTAGTTAAGTCAATGATGATGCGACGTCCACCATCTTTTTGATTTAGTGAAAAATATTAGACACAAATTCCAAAGGTTCATGTTTTGTTCTTTCAATGACACCTTTTGCTTGTAACCTCATCAGTTCAGCTTGACCCTCTTGTTTCTCTTTGGGGACTGAGAGGGTGGAATACCCTTTTGGGTATATGCTGAACTTGGTGGAATGTTTTCATGGAACAAAGTCAATTTTGTAGCCATGAACGCTGGCTGAGTATTATACTTGTCATTAGTGATGGATTCCCATGCATCCAAAAACAAGTGCAATCTCCCCCCTGTTAGTATAGAGCCCCTACTGCTCATATGCTGAGAGGAACCAGACCACCTACCTCCATGGTTATTGGTGCTTCTTCTGCCTCTTCGCTGGGCGATGAGGGCGTCTGCTGGGCTGTAGAGGGTTGATGTTTCGTGTTGTTGGCGGTTTGGCGCATTTTCCCATGGGGTCGCTCTCGGCCTGGCCTAAAAAAGGCTTACGGGGGATGGTTGCGGACCGAGCTTTCACCAGTCCCATAGTGGTGGTCCGACGACTGGTGGACGCCATGGGGTACTGCCGTCTGGGTTTGTTAGGTTGCTCGGTCCCAAAACCTGCCTCACGAGACCAAAGGTCTTGGATTCCTCCTCTAGGTCTTTCACCTTTATTTGAAGGTCTTCCCAAAGAGGGGGGCCCAGGGAAAAAAAATTAGGTGGTTCCTGAACCGGTGTTTTGCAAAGTCCCGCAAAATTTAGGGTTTGATGGGCAGCTTGATATCTCCTTTCGGTAAATTGTTTATTTTCTTATTGAGTGGTGCACTGCAGAGCTAATGTGTCTTGCGATTTTGTGGAGATGTCCGCACCATCAATGGACCGAGCATAAGATGTTATTCCTGCAGTCAGGAGTATAAGGAGATCTCTCTGGAGATTCACTCCAGGTTTTGAAGTTCTGCCCAAATGTCCCAAATTAGGCTATTGACAGCAGGTACATTCAAAGATGTACAATTTAACTGGGGTGTATATGTTCAAGAGCCTCATTGTACCACCTGTTCTTGTAGGGGTTTTGAGGGACGGTGGTTAATGCTGGCTGCAAGTTTCGGCTCTAATGGCCGACCCGCTGGTGGATTTGGCACGTTAGCGGTGTTGGACACTCCCAGCGCTCTTCCTTGATCGTACACCCTTGCGTTACTCCGATATCTTCAGCCAGTGGACCCCTCTTATTTGACCAGCCAGACCTGGTCGCCAATGCTGCCTTAAAAGAAGGTGAAGCAATGGCCAGTGCCGTAAAGGCACTGCGGGAGTGCCTGAAACTCCCTTGGCGAGGCTGCTGCTTGCTCTCTAGCAGATTCTCGCTGGAGCATTGCTCCCTAAGCCGTTCCATGCGGCTTAGGCGGCTCTGCCTGTGTCGCTCTCAGCGGTGAGGCATCTCTTCATCCGGAATCGTCGGACACTACCGCCGGTTCTGGGCTGCAGGGTAACTCATGCCCGCTGCTCAGGCAAGACACTAGCGGTTGCTGGGTCTCGGCTCTGTTGTCATAACCGCCGCCTCTTGCCCCCCTCCAAAGAGCATTCCTCCACGGAGACGAACGGGGGCGAGCTGTAGATTTCTTTCCATGGCCTTGCTCATTCTTCCTGGAACACAAGCACCACAGAGAAAAGACACACGGGCCACGGATTAATCTTACCTGTTCGGCCCCTAACCGACTTTTCAATTTGTAGCGGGTGGCTTGAACTCCCGTTGTCGCGGGTCCATCTGCATGAACGCTAATGTCGCGCTGGCGTCTGGACGGGGTCTCACGTAGTTCACTCACGTGATCCCGAAGTAAAATCCAGGATTATACGTTCGTACGATTATTCGAGGTTTGATGTTGCACAAATGAGTGCGTTCAGTATAATTCTTATTAAATTTTGAACAATATTCTCTGGTTTCTTGGAACGAATTGTACTCACTGTTCAGAACGTTGGTTGGGGTCAGAGAAATATTTTTGGGTATGTTTTTTATGGTAGGCTTGATTTATACATTCTGAATGATGGTTTTGACTAAATCTTTGGAGCCAAGTTTCAATTGACCTGCGTAGCAGACAGATGAATCCCACAGTATTGCAAAACAACCCATTATCAAGCGGTTAAAACAATGATTTATTATTGCTCCGTAAGATCTCGGTCGACGGAGAAACTTATTCTATATTTTGCCTTATTGCAAAATCTTATCAGTGTGTCATTCCATGATAACTGATGATCTATCGTTACCACCAAGTATTTAAATGAAATTACTGCTTGATTTTTTTCATAGTGGATAACAAGAGAAACATTATGAGAGTCAGGTGGTGAACCAAATGCAATCTCTTCTGTTTTCTATGTGTTCATCTCAAGGGCATTATTATCAGTCCATATGGTTGGAACATTGATAAGTCATTCACAACTGACATCACATAATTTTTTTCTGCCTGGACGGAAGTTATCTGAGTCTTATGACTATACTATGTTTTCCTCCTGTATTGCAAATGCACGGTAATTAATACGGTCCACGATAAGGTATCAGATGTTTTACTGAGTTCTTCCTCCTGTGCCCATTTCACACCTTGTCTTCGCATTTGTTCTCCCCATTCAACACCTTATCTTGTACATCAATACTGTTAGTGTTACATGGACCATCTTAGTAGCCATCATGATACGAGTACCCTTCTCTTATCATAGTTGGTACTTATGTCAGATCATTAGGATAGCTGAGGTTCGGCTTGGTTATTATTGCCAGATATTTCGAGGTACAGTGAAAAGCGTGGCATTGCACGAATCATTCAGTTCAGCTATGCCATGGTGGACAAAAAGTGCTGGAGGAAACTCAGCGGGAGCGATGGAAATAGGTAACGTTTCGGCAGAAACCTTCTTCGGACTTATGTAGGGTGAGGGGTGGGGGTATGTGTGGCGAGGAGAAGAAATCAGAACAGAAAGGGGGGGGGCCCAGAGGACTGAGGGAGAGTGAGGAAGGGGAGGAGACACACGGGCTACCCAGAAATTGGAGGAGTCAATGTTCATGCGCTTAGGGTACAAATGCCAAGCGGGATATGTGGGTGCTGCACCTCCAATTTCGGTGGGGTCCACACTTGGCCGTGGAGGAGCCCAGGACAGAAAGGTCGGATTCGGAATGGAGTGGGAGTTGTTTGAAGGTGCTGAGCCACAGTGAGATCAGGTTGGTTAATGTTGGACAAGCGGAGGTGTTCAGCGAAATGATCGCCAAGCCTACGCTTATTCTCACCGATGTAGATCAGCTGGCACATGGAGCAGCTGAATGCAATAGATGAGGTTGGATGAGGTGCAGTGAACCTCTGTTACACCTGGAACGACTGCTTGGGTCCTTGAAATGAGTCGAGGAGGAGAGGTAAAGCGACAAGTGTAGCATCTCTTGTGGTTGCAAGGGAAACTGCCCAGGGAGGGGATGGTGCGGGAGGGGAGGGAATAATTGACCAGGGAGCTTTACGGAGGGAGCGGTCTCAGGGGAGATGGGAGATGTGGCGCGTGGTGGGGGTATGTTGGGAGGTGGCGGAAATGACGGAGGATATTGGTTTTATTGTGAGGTTAGTGGGTGGAAGGTGGGGACGCGGAGACTCTGCCTTGTTACGAGTGGGGGACGGGTTGACAGAACAGTGTTTTGGGGTTTTTAAGAGGACCCTGTGGAAGCTTCATCCAAAGTAGGGAGGGGATGGAAAGTCCTTACATGACCGTGAAGAATGAGGACATTCCGATGCCTGGTGTGGAACACTTCCATCCTGGGAGTTGATGCAGCGTAGAGGTGGAATTGGGAGTAGGGATGGAGTCCTTGCAGGAATACCATATTAATGCCATATAAAGATTTTGGAAACATATAATATATGGTAAGGGATTAGGCCATTCGGCCCTTCGCACCAGCACGGCCATTCAAGCTGATCACCGCTGAACATTTCCAAAATCTGTAACCGTTGCGGCCTTTTTCCCAATATCCCATGATTCACTTAAGCGTTAGAGCTAAATTCCAACTCTCTCTTTAACAACATACAGTTAAAGTCCTGGAGATGGAGCGCCCCCAAGGAGGAAGATACAGAGTGCGAGTATATTTCATTTCTTAGCGGATAATGCTGGAATATTGTTGGTATTCCATCAAACCTGAATGGTCAGTGTATGTAATGTGAGATGAAAACAAATTTGCTAATCCACTTTGCATGATTCCCATTTACGTGGACTGGACATGGCAGTTGGATTTATGATGTAAATTGCAGAACGGTCTTGTCTGTTTTTTCGAGCAGTGGATGAGGCATTGTGACATCCCGCTGGGATTGCGATTTGTAAACATTGAAGAGGAGAAGGGTTTAAATATTCAGGTTCAGTTTTTAAGTTTTATGGTTGCATGTCCCGGAGCTTTGGAAGCGTTGTTTTGTGTGCATTCCAGACACACTAGATTGACCATATATATACAATGTTAGTTAAAACTGGAGTGCTGTAGAGTAGGGTGTAACTGATTTACATTTAGATTGAGTTGTCATGTGAGTAGTTGCCACATATTAGGGCATCTTTCAAAGACAGTTCGACTGCTGCATAGATTAGGAATGATGGTATAGTGATGTGGGCGAAAGGTGGTTAAGAGTGACTCGTGTAGATGGGGCACATTTGGTCGGAGTGTGCAAGCCAAGGTAGAAAGTCCTATTACCATGTTGTTAGCATTCGATCATGTCTATGAAAATAGATTTGAGCAACGTGTGAAGATGCAGAGTACAGACTTTAGTTCGCGAGCAGTGGTATGTGTACTTTCGTGCATCAGTTACTTAGGACAATTTCTATTATCCGCAATGTGGTAGAAGCGAATTGAAAAGCTCATAATCTACAGAGGACAGTTCAGGAAGCCTCTAATGAGAAAAATAAAGTAATTCTTATTCCGTTGGTGACGCTCTCATGCTTCAGTTCCTTCTTCGGGGCTTTGGATAGGGGAAAGCAAAACACGAGACGGTTCTCAACCAGTCTTGAATACGTTGGGGGCAAAATTTTTTTACGATCGAAACAGTATCCGTATCATAAGGAGGAATCGGAAGAAGCTCGCTAAACGATGGAAAATAGCAATTCTGCTGTGATGTGCGCTTTCAACATTATGTGCCATATATGGCAGTTGTGGGAAATACTATACATTGGCTTCCTGAGGTCAATAACTATCTCCTGCGGCTTGCTGAAACGGAGGGGTCATTGTATGGTAAATAAATGTCAATAAGCTCCTGATCTCCTGTGTTACTCGCTTCGCCATTGCCCGTCAGTCTACCATTGAGTAGAGCTACTACTCATGGAAGCGAGGGGTAGATTCATCTCTGACCTTCTTTCCCTGGCATCAATCGCTTTGAATCATTCCACGGGAAGGAGATTCCGGATGTCAAAGCTGTACGGCGACATATAAACTGCTTTTTTCGACGAATAGTAGTTCTACTCAATAACCATATATCGGTAGTCTCATTTTGCTCTGCCTATATTATTTAATTCACATGGTTTTTGAACTATATTGTTTTATTATTATTGTGTATTGCTTTATCTGTTCATTCCTAACAGTCACTGCGTGTCGTTGCCCCTTGGTGGGGAGCACCCAGGCAAATTCCTTGTATGTGAATACTAGGCAATAAACGATTTCATTTATTAATACATTTCATTCACAAAAGTCATCTACTGCAAAGTACATATCAAAGCATAATATGGCGCACTGTGTCGATTGTAAAAGGTGTTGTCGAATCGAATGAGAAGGCTCATTTCGATACTCCAGTCTTCGGATTATTGTCGAGGAGTGAGTCACTATCCTTACCACTTGTAGGTTGCGGCCTGCTAATACTATCTCTCCTATGTTATAATATCGTGGAGAGATCCGTCGGTCCAGGATTTAGTCTTAAATCATTTCCACACCTCACATTCCATTTTTCACACACCAATCATAACTATCCTCAAACCTCCTCAAACAACAATCACACAATCCTCAATACCTATTAATCTCATTCCACATCCCCTAACCATCCCAACTCATACATCACCCTCATCTTTTCATCCCTTATTTATATCTATCA
>JAVHYY010000885.1:47500-60947 GCA_035221665.1 Okamejei kenojei | reverse complement strand
AAAGCAAAGCACAGCGTGGAGGTTTATCGCAGATGATGGTTTGATCCCATCCCTCGGGATTCTGGAGTATTTTTCACCCAAGCACAATCCTAGATTGAAGCCAGGCGCCAGAGTGCTGGTAACTCAGTGGGTCAGGCAAGCCTCTGTGGAGAACATGGAGAGGTGGCCGTTTCACAGCAGTTGTTGGAGTAACTCAGGCGGGGTCAGGCTGCATTGGGGGAACATGGATAGGTGACGTTTCACAGAGTGCTGGAGTAACTCAGCGGGTCAGGCAGCCTCTGTGGAGAACATGGATAGGTGACGTTTCACAGAGTGCTGGAGTAACTCAGCGGGGTCAGGCAGCATCTGTGGGGACCATGGATAGGTGACGTTTCACAGTGTGTTGGAGTAACTCAGCGGGACAGGCGATCTGTGGAGAATGTGGATAGGTGAGTTTCACAGAGTAACGCTGGAGTACAGAACTCCGCGGGGGGAAACTGGCCCTTCGGCCCAACTTGCCAACCTAGCCAACATGCCCCCATCTACACCGTCCCACCTGCCCGCGTTTGGTCAATCCCTCCGAACCGTCCCATCCATGTACTGTAAAAACTGTCTCTTAAACGTTGGGATAGTACCAGCCTCGACTTACCTCCTCCGGGCATGCTCGTTCCATACTCCACCACCTCGAAAAGTGTGGAAAAGTTACCCCTCAGGGATTCCCCATTCAATCTTTTCCCCCTTCACCTTGAACCGTGTCCTCCTGGTTCCTGGATTCCCCGACTCTGGGCCAAGAGACTTCTGTGCGTCTGTCTGCCGATCTATTCCCTGGTGTTTTGAGTGGTTTTTGACACGGCAGCTGTTTTTACCGTTTCCTGCATATCAGACCAAATGCGGGCGGCGGGTGGAGAAGTGCTGCCTCCCGGCGCCGGGAGACCCGGGTTTCAATCCCGACCGCCGGGCGCTGGTATGTACGGAGTTTGCACGTTCTCCCCGTGACCAGCGTGGGTTTCTCAGGGCGCTCCGTTGTTTCCTCCATACTCCAAGACGAGCTGGGTTTGTAGGTTAATTGGCTTCTGTTTTAATTGTAAATTGTCCCCCGTGTGCGTGTGAGTGTGTATGGTTGTGCGTGCGTGCGTGTGCGACGGTGTTAGTGTGAGGGATCGCAGGGCAGCCGGACCGAGGGGGCCGTAAGGGCCTGTTTCGAGCTGGTCTCGGACAAACCTAAACCCTCATTCCTCTGCGCCCCCCCCCCCCCCCCCCCCCCCCCCCCCCCCCCAAGACATAAATCAGATTTCTAAGACGTGTTAACCAGAGATTGAGAATAAGTGACAAATTGACTGTTTATTATATGTTTCCTGGCTGTGGAAACTTTAAAAAAGCATAGAACAAAATACTCTCAAGTAACAAAGATGCCATCAGAACAAGTGGTAAACAGTAAGTAGTTCTAGTGTGAGAGAATGCAAGTAAAAAAAAAAGTGTTGCGTAACTCAGGGTTAGAGCTGCTGCCTCCCGGCGCCAGAGACCAGGTCAATCCTGACCTCAGGTGCTTGTGTGTGTGTGTGTGTGTGAGTGGTGTGTGAGTGTGTGTGGATGTGTGTGTGAGGTGTGTGTGTGTGTGAGTGTGTGTCGTGCGTTGTGTGCGTGTAGTGTGTGAGTGAGTGTGTGTGGTGCGTGCGTGTGTGTGTGTGCGTGCGTGGTGTGTGTGAGTGTGTGTGTGAGTGTGTGTGTTGTGGTCTTGTACTGTTGGGTGTGTGTGTCTGTGGGTGTGTGTGTCTGTGTCTCTGTGTGTGTGTGTGTGTGTGTTGTCTGTGTGTGTGTGTGTGTGTCTCTGTGGGTGTGTTGTGTGTGTGTCTCTGTTGTGTGAGTGTGTGTGTTTGTGTGTCCTCTGTGTGTGTGTGGTTGTGTGTGTTGTCTCTGTGTGTGTGTGTGTGTGTTGTGTCTGTGTGTGTGTGTGTGTGTGTCTCTGTGTGGTGTCTGTGTGTTTGTGTGTATGTTGTGTGTTGTGTGCTGTGTGAGTGGTGTGTGTGGTCTCTGTGTGTGTGTGTGGTGTGTGTGTCTCTGTGTGTTGTGTGTAGTGTGTGTGTGTGTGTGTGTGTCTCTGTGCGTGTTGTGTGTGTGTGTGTCTCTCTCTTTGTGTATGTGTGTGTGTGTCTCTGTGTGTGTGTGTGTGGCTCTCTGTGTGTATGGTGGTTTTGGGTGTGCGTGTGTGTGTGTGTGTGTGTGTGTGTCTGTGTGTCTGTGTGTGTGTGTGTGTGTGTGTCTCTGTGTGTGTGTGTGTGTGTCTGTCTGTGTGTGTGTGGTGTGAGTGTGTGTGTGTGTGTGTGTGTGTGTGTGTGTGTGTGTGTGTCTGTGTCTGTGTGTGTGTGTGTGTGTGTGTGTGTCTCTGTGTGTGTGTGTGTGTGTTGTGTGTGTGTGTGTTGTTTCTGTGTGTTGAGAGTGTGGTGTGTCGTGTGTGTGTGTGTGTAGTGTGCCGCGCGCGCAGGTGTGGTGCGCGTGTGTGTGCGTGCGCGTGTGCGGTGTGTGTGCGCGTCTGCGTCTGTGTGTGTAGTGCGCTGTGTGTGTGTGTGTGTGTGTGTTTGCATGCTGGTGTGTGTGTGTGTGTGTTGCGTGCGCGTGTGCGTGCGAGTAGAGGTGTGTGTCCCCCCGCCGCTCGCTGAACGTGCGTGTGCGATGGTGCGTGTGTGTTCAGGGGGTGAGAGGTGTATGGTTGGGGTATATATTTGGAGCATTGTTAGGGTGTTTGGTCAATTTGTTGTTGTTATTTTGATATCAAAGTGTGTGTGTGTGTGCGTGTGCGTTTGGGCGCGGTGCGTGATGTCTGTGTGTTGTGCGCGCGTGCGGTGTGCGTGTGTGTGCGCTTGTGTGTGTTGTCTGTGTGTGTGTGGTGTGTGTGTGTGTGTGTGTGTGTGTGGTGTGTCGTGTGCTGTGTGTGTAGTGTTTGTGTGTGTGTGTGTGTGCATGTGTGTGTGTGTGGTGTGTGTGTGTGCGCTGTGTGCGTGCGCTTGTGTGCGCGTGTGCGTGTGTGCGGGTGTGTGTGTGCGTGTGTGTGTGTGTGTGTGTGTGTGCACGTGTGCTGTGTGTGTGTGTGTGCGTGTGCGTGTTTGTGTGCGTGTGCGTGTGTCTGTCTTGTGCTGTGCGTGTGCGTGTGTGTGTGTGTGTCTGCTGTGCGTGGGTGTGTGTGGGTCGTCTGTGTGGTGTGTGTGTGTGTTGTGTGTGTGTGTGGTGTGTGCGTGTCTGCGTGTGTGTGTGTGTGTTTATGTGTGTGTGTGTGTGTGCGTGCTGTGTGCGGTGTGCGTGCGTGTGCGCGTGTGTGTGTGTGTGTCGGGTCTGTGTGGGGTGTGCGTGTGTGTGTGTGGGTTTCTGTGTGGGGCTGTGCTGTGTGTGTGCGTGCGAGCGGCGCGTGTCTGTGTGTGGTGTTGTGTGTGCGTGTGTCTGTGTGTGTCTGTGTGTGTGTGTGTGGTGTTCTTGTGTGCGTGTTGTGTGTGTCTGTGTGTGTGTGTGTGTGCGTGTGTTCGTGCGTCTCGCGTGGGGCGGTGTGTGTGTGTGTCTGTGTGTGTGTGTGTTGTGTCGTGTGTGTGTGTGTGTGGTGTGAGTGTGTGGTTGTCTGTGTGTGTGTGCGAGGTGTCGTGTGCGCGTGTGTGCGTGTGGCGTATGATGCGCTGCGTGTGTGTGCGTGCGTGTGTGTGTGGTGTCGGGTGTTGTGTGTGTTGTGTGTGTGCTGGTGTGTGTGTGTGTCTGTGTGTGTTGTGGGGTGGGTGTGTGGGGCGTCTGTGTGCGTGTGGTGTGTGTGCTGTGTGTGTGTCTGGGTGTGTGTGTGTTGTGTGTGGTGTGTGTGTGTGTGTGTGTCGTGTGTGGTCTGTGTCTGTGTCTGTGTGTGTCTGTGTGTGTGTGTGTGGGTGTGTCTGTGTGTGTGAGTCTGTGTGATGTTGTGTCTGTGTGTTGGTCCTGTGCGTGTGTGTGTGTGTCTGCTGTGTGTGTGTGTGTGCGTGTGTGTCTGTGTGTGTGTGTGCGTCGTGTGTGCGTGCGTGTGTGAGCGATGTGTGTGCGCGTGTTTTGCCGTGTGTACAGGGTGCGTGCGTGCGTGCGTGCGTGGTGTGCAGTGCGTGTGTGTGCGTGTGTCTGTGGTGCGTGTGTGCGTGCGTGTGGTGCACGGATCAGTTGCGTTCTCCCCGTGACTGCGTGGGTTTTCTCCGGGCGCTCCGGTTTCCAAAGACGTGCGGGTTTGTAGGTTAATTGGCTTTGATAAAATTGTAAATTGACCCCAGCGTGTGTGGGACAGCGTCAGTGTGCGGGGATCGCTGGTCTGCACGGACTCGGTGGGCCTGAAGGGCCTGTTTCCGCGCTGAGTATCTAAACTAAACGCTGCCGATATCGCGCGTATTGTCTCTCCGCCGGCTGGTTAGCGCGCAACAGAGAAGCGTTTCACCGTACCTCGGTGCACGGGACAATAAACTAGTGTGGGGGGCTCGGGCGGGCGGTGAGATGGGGGGAGCTTTTGGAGAGACAGGACCCTCCCCCCTCCCCCCCCACCCCCCCCCTTATGTCACGGAGTCTTTCTTCCCAAAGGGCCGTCTGAGTCTGTGCCAGAGGCTAGTCTTGCGTCTAGACTTCCGCTCCTGGGCCAGAGCCGCCCCCTTCTCCTTCTGTCGGATCTCCCGCACCATGGCGTGGAAAATGTCGTCGATATAGTGGCGCAAGGCGGCGGACGTCTCGTAGAACGGGCAGTTAAACTCCCGGGCCAGCGCTGCCCCCTCCTCCTTCGAAACCTGCGACGGCGAGGGGAGGGGGTGGGGGGGGGTAGAGAGAAATGTAAAAATTCCCCACACACCCCCCCCACTCAATCGGACGGCCATTCGCACACGCACGCACACACACACACACACACACACACACACACACAGAGTGCTGGAGCAACTCTGGAGAAAAAGGAATGGGCGACGTTTTTCGAGTCGAGGACTTGGGTCTGGAGTTGTGCATAGCCAGGACAACGTGGGCTGAAGGGCTGTTCCTGTACTGTGCTGGGTTATATATGCATTGTAACGTGGCGTTAGTGTAACAGCATGGACACTGCAGGGCTGAAGATGGCCTGCGCGGTGCTGGACTGTGTGGTGCCAGGGTGGGTGGTGGTGGGTGCACGGTGCAGGGTGGGTGGTGGAGGGTGCAGGGTGGCGGAGGGGTGGTGGTGCTGGTGGAGGGTGCAGGGTGGGTGGTGGTGTGGTGGAGGGTGCAGGGTGCAGGGTGTGGGTGGTGCAGGGTGGGGTGGGTTGCAGGGTGCAGGGTGGTGGTGCGGAGGGTGCACGGTGCAGGGTGTGTGGGTGGTGGAGGGTGGGTGGTGGAGGGTGCAGGGTGAGGGTGCAGGTGGGTGGAGGAGGGTGGGTAAGGGTGCAGGGGTGGGTGGCAGGGTGGGTGGTTGGAGTGTGAGTGGTGAGGGTTGAGTGGTGGAGGGTGCACGGTTGCAGGGTGGTGGGTGGTGGAGGGTGCACGGGTGCAGGGTGGGTGACAGTGTGGGTGGGTGGGTGCACGGTGCAGGGTGGGTGGGGTGGGAGGGTGGGTGCACGGTGCAGGGTGGGTGGGGAGGGTGCACGGTGCAGGGGTGGGTGGCGGAGGGTGCACGGTGCAGGGTGCACGGTGCAGGGTGGGTGGCGGAGGGTGCACGGTGCAGGGTGCAGCTGGACACTGGCGCTGGGTGGACGTACGCTACCTGCCGCGCCGGACCCAGGTCGCTCTTGTTGCCGACCAACACGACCGGGATGTCGTGCGTGTGACGGACTCTGTAGATCAGCTGCTTGAACTCCAGCGACTCGTGGAAGCTGCGGCGGTCGGTGATGGAGTAACAGATGATGAAGCCCTCGCCTCCTCGCATGTACTGGTCACGCATCGCCGTGAACTCTGCCTGTAGTCGCCAGCGAGGGGGGGAGAGAGAGAGGGAGAGGGGGAGAGAGAGAGAAAGAGAGAGGGGGAAGGAGAGCAAGAGGGAGAGAGAGATGGGAGAGAGAGAGAAGGGAGGAGGAGAGAGAGAGAGAAGGGAAGCAGGAGAGACACAGAGAGAGGGACGGAGGAAGGGAGGAGAGAGAGAGTGAGGGAGAGGAAGGGAGAAGGAGAGAGGAGATGGAGAGAGAGAGGGAAGGGGAGAAGGAGAGATGAGAAGGGGGAGCAGAGAGAGAGAGAGTGACGGAGGAAGGGAGGAGAGAGAAGAGAGTGGGGGAGATGAGGGAGAAGGAGAGAGGGAGAGCGAGAGCAGGGGAGAGGGAGAGAGTGAGAAGGAGAGAATGGAGAGAGAGAGAAGGGGAGAGGGAAGGGAGAAGAGAGTGCGAGGGGGGAGAGGGAGAAGGATAGAGAGGGGGAGGGGAGAAGGGAGAGAGGAGCGGAAGGGAGAAGGAGAGAGGAGCAGGGGGAGAGAGAGAAGGGGGAGAGGGAGAGGGAGAGAGTGAGTGGGGCAGAGGGAGTGTGAAAGGAGGGGTGCGTGGTGAGGGAGGGGGTCACAGTCGGGCTGGTGGGGGGGGGGGCGCGAGGGGTGGGTTGTGGGGGGGGTGTGGGGCATGGGGGGGGGCGCGTGGGGTGGGTTGTTGGGGGGGCGTGTGGGGCATGGGGGGAGGGGGGCGAGGGGGGGTCTGGTCTGGGGGGGCCCCTCTTCCCCCACCTACCTGCCCCGCGGTGTCCAGGATATCTAAGTGAGCCGACTCATCATCGATGCGGACTCTGGTTTTGTACGCATCCTCTGGGAACAAGAAGATTTAAAATGTGTAAACGCCAAGATATATCCATGTGATAGGAGCAGAATTAGGCCATTCGGCCCATCGAGTCTATTCCGCCATCCAATCACGGCTGATCTATCTCTCACTCTCAACCCCATTCTCCTGCCTTCTCCCCGTAACCTCCGACACCCGCACTAGTCAAGAGGAGTCGAGTATAGGAGCAAAGAGGTCCTTCCGCAGTTGTACAGGGCTCCAGTGAGACCACACCTGGAGTATTGTGTGCAGTTCTGGTCCCCTAATTTGAGGAAGGACATTCTTGCTATTGAGGGAGCCCAGCGTAGGTTCACAAGGTTAATTCCCGGGATGGTGGGACTGTCATACGCTGAGAGAATGGAGCGGCTGGGCTTGTACACTCTGGAGTTTAGAAGGATGAGAGCGGATCTTATTGAAACATATAAGATTGTTAAGGGTTTGGACACGCTAGAGGCAGGAAACATGTTCCCGATGTTGGGGGAGTCCAGAACCAGGGGCCACACACAGTTTAAGAATAAGGGGTCGGCCATTTAGAACGGAGACGAGGAAACACTTTTTCTCACAGAGAGTGGTGAGTCTGTGGAATTCTCTGCCTCAGAGGGCGGTGGAGGCCGGTTCTCCGGATGCTTTCAAGAGAGAGCTAGATAGGGCTCTTAAAGATAGCGGAGTCAGGGGATATGGGGAGAAGGCAGGAACGGGGTACTGATTGGGGATGATCAGCCGTGATCACATTGAATGGCGGTGCTGGCTCGAAGGGCCGAATGGCCTCTTCTCCTGCACCTATTGTCTATTGTCTATAATCCGGAATCTATCTATCTCTGTCTTAAAAATACCCACTGACTTGTGGCCTCCACCGCCGTCTGTGGCAACGACTCCCACAGATTCACCACCCGCTGGCTAAAGAAATTCCTCCTCATCTCCTTCCCAAAGGAACGTCCTTTAATTCTGACGGCTCGATTGTAACCATGTATTGTCTTTCCGCTGACTGTTCAGTCTAGTTTGTTGTCCCGTGTGGTGAGATACAGTGAAAAGCTTTCCGGTCAGCGGGAAGACAAGACGTGATCACAATCGGGCCGTCCACGGATACAGGAGAAAGGGAATAACGTTTAGTGCACGGTCAAGCCCGATTAAAGATAGTCCGAGGGTCTCCAACGAGGTGGACGGGAGGTCAGGACCGCTCTCTAGTTGGCGAGAGCACGGTTCAGTTGCCTGATAACAGCCGGGAGGAAACTGGAGGTGCGTTGGTTTTCACACTTCTGTACCTCTTGCCCGATGGGAGAGAGGGGGAGAAGAGGGAGTGACCGGGGGGTGAGACTGGTCCGCGATGATGCTGCTGGCCTTGCCGGGGCAGCGCGAGGTGTGGATGGAGGCGATGGATGGACGGGGAGGTTGGTTTGTGCGTGTGTGTGAGCGCGTGACGGTCTGGGCCGCGACTGTCCGCAACCCTCCGCCATTTCCCCCGAGCCTCGGACGGAGCTGTTCCCAAACCTCGCCGGGATGCGTCCCGATACGATGCTCTCCGCGGGGCATCTGCAGCAGTTGGGGAGAGATGCAAGGGACAAGCGGAACTTACTGCACCTTAAGGAAGGTGAAAGCCTTTCCCTGTACCTCGGTACACGTGACAATAAACCAAACTGAACTCAGATCGGATCGGACAACACAGAAGGATGCTCCCACTAGAATATTCAATTTTATAGAAACATAGAAAATAGGTGCAGGAGGAGGCCAATCGGCCCTCCGAGCCAGCACCGCCATTCATTGTGATCACGGCTGATCGTCCCCAATCAATAACCCGTGCCTGCCTTCTCCCCATATCCCTCGACTCCACCAGCCCCTAGAGCTCTATCCAACTCTCTCTTAAATCCATCCAGTGACTTGGCCTCCACTGCCCTCTGTGGCAGGGAATTCCACAAACTCACAACTCTCTGGGTAAAAAAGTTTTTTCTCACCTCAGTCTTAAATGGCCTCCCCTTTATTCTAAGACTGTGTGGCCCCTGGTTCTGGACTCGCCCAACATTGGGAACATTTTTCCTGCATCTAGCTCGTCCAGTCCTTTTATAATTTTATATGTTTCTGGAAGATCCCCCCCTCACCCCTCTAAACTCCAGTGAATACAAGCCTAGTCTTTTCAATCTTTCATAGAAACATAGACAATAGGTGCAGGAGAAGAGGCCATTCGGCCCTTCGAGCCTGCACCGCCATTCAATATGATCATGGCTGATCATCCAATTCCTCACACGACAGTCCCGCCATCCCAGGGATCAATCTGGTGAACCTACGCTGCACTGCCTCAATCACAAGGATGTCCTTCCTCAAATTAGGAGACCAAAACTGCTATAAAAAATAATATAAGATACAGATACATTAAGTTGGCAGAGTGAAATGTTTGGCCACCAGACAGCCATATAGTAAAATAAAGTACACAACACACGATAGAGTTCAACATAAAACATCCTCACACACAGAATCAACGTTTCCCACTGGGAGGGAAGGCTCCAAAGTTCAGTCATCTTCCTCTGGTGTTTTTTGATGTTTACCAGTGGTCGGGGCCTCCCGAGCCCACCTTAGCCGCAGCGACGGGCGTCCCGATGCTCAGGCCCGCTTGCCGGGATGACGGAACTCCGACGTCGGAACGGGAAGAACAACCTCCGCGGCTCGGAGTTCCGAAATCGGCCACTCCCTACCGGAGTCTGCGGTAGAAGACTGAGGGGGACAGGGCTATTAGGCTGCATACGCTGGGATGGCCGGACTTCCATATGAAGAAAGACTGGATAGACTCGGCTTGTACTCGCTGGAATTTAGAAGATTGAGGGGGGGATCTTATAGAGACTTACAAAATTCTTAAGGGGTTGGACAGGCTAGATGCAGGAAGATTGTTCCCGATGTTGGGGAAGTCCAGGACAAGGGGTCACACAGTTTAAGGATAAGGGGGAAGTCTTTTAGGACCGAGATGAGAAAAACATTTTTCACACAGAGAGTGGTGAATCTGTGGAATTCTCTGCCACAGAAGGTAGTTGAGGCCAGTTCGTTGGCTATTTTTAAGAGGGAGTTAGATGTGGCCCTTGTGGCTAAAGGGATCAGGGGGTATGGAGAGAAGGCAGGTGCGGGATACTGAGTTGGACGATCTGATTGGTCTCCTAATCTGAGGAAAGACATTCTTGCCATAGAGGGAGTACAGAGAAGGTTCACCAGACTGATTCCTGGGATGGCAGGACTTCCATATGAGGAAAGACTGGATAGACTCGGCTTGTACTCGCTGGAATTTAGGAGATTGAGGGGGGATCTTATAGAGACTTACAAAATTCTTAAGGGGTTGGACAGGCTAGATGCAGGAAGATTGTTCCCGATGTTGGGGAAGTCCAGGACAAGGGGTCACAGTTTAAGGATAAGGGGGAAGTCTTTTAGGACCGAGATGAGAAAATCATTTTTCACACAGAGTGGTGAATCTGTGGAATTCTCTGCCACAGAAGGTAGTTGAGGCCAGTTTGTTGGCTATATTTAAGAGGGAGTTGGATGTGGCCCTTGTGGCTAAAGGGATCAGAGGGTATGGAGAGAAGGCAGGTACAGGATACTGAGTTGGATGATCAGCCGTGATCATATTGAATGGCGGTGCAGGCTCGAAGGGCCGAATGGCCTCCTCCTGCACCTATTGTCTCTGTTTCGATGCTCCCGAAGTCCACAGGCCGGGCCGGGCGGGGAGTCAACGCTGGCGGCCCCCGGCAAAGGGCCCCGGGTCTCCGCGATGGTCGGAGCAGCGGGCCCAACACTCTGGAGCCTGTAACGGAGATCCTGGGAAGGCAACGCCTGCTCCACTGCCGCTGAGGCTCTGGCCTCGGGTCCCTGGGCGGGAGAGGCTGCGGCAATCGAGTAGGCCGCGGGGGGGGGGGGCGAGGACGCGACTCGGAGAATAGTCGCCAGGAAGTGACTGGGAAACGGTTTCCCCCTTACCCTCCCTCCCTCCCCCACATGGGGAAACGGAAGAAACCTCCAAAACAAACAGCGAGGAGACTAAAATGAAAAAAAAGGGATCGAACTAAACCAGACGGACCGCAAGCAGAGGCCGCCATCCCCTCGTGGCTCTTACAATAAGTGACGGCACAAACATCTTACCGATAGTAGGGTCGTGGTAATCGAGGAAACGATGACTTATAAACTGCATGGTCATGGCTGTAAGGGAAAGCACAAGGAACAACGTGAGACATAAGATCATTCCTCACAACAGAGGAACTATCCGCACACGCCCGTGAACAAGGTACGGGTGCCTGACACAGAAACACAGACAATAGGTGCAGGAGGAGGCCATTCGGCCCTTCCAGCCTGCACCGCCATTCAATATGATCACGGCTGATCATCCAACTCAGTATCCCGTACCTGCCTTCTCTCCGATACCCCCTGATCCCTTTAGCCACAAGGGCCACATCTAACTCCCTCTTAAATATAGCCAATGAACTGGCCTCAACTACCTTCTGTGGCAGAGAATTCCACAGATTCACCACTCTCTGTGTGAAAAATGTTTTCCTCATCTCGGTCCCCTTATCCTTTAAAACTGTGTGACCCCTTGTTCTGGACTTCCCCAACATCGGGAACAATCTTCCTGCATCTAGCCTATCCAACCCCTTAAGCATTTTGTAAGTTTCTATAAGATCCCCCCTCTTCTAAATCTTCTAAATTCCAGCGAATACAAGCGAAGAAGTCTATCCAGTCTTTCTTCATATGGAAGTTGTGACATCCCAGGAAATCAGTCTGGTGAACCTTCTCTGTACTCCCTCTATGGCAAGAAACGTCTTTCCTCAGATTAGGAGACCAAAACTGTACACAATACTCCAGGTGTGGCCTCACCAAGACCCCGTACAACTGCAGTAGAACCTCCCTGCTCCTGGGACTCAATCCTTTTGCTATGATATGCCAACATACCATTCGCTTTCTTCACTGCTGCTGCACCTGCATGCCTACTTTCAAGACTGGTGTACCAATGACACCCAGGTCTCGCTGCATCTCCCCTTTTCCTAATCGGCCACCGTTCAGATAATAGTCTACCCTCCTGTTTTTGCCACCAAAGTGGATAACCTCACATTTATCCACATTATACTGCATCTGCCATGCATCTGCCCACTCACCCAGCCTATCCAAGTCACCTTGCAGTCTCCTAGCATCCTCCTCACACCTAACACTGCCCCCAGCTTAGTGTCATCCGCAAACTTGGAGATATTGCCTTCAATTCCCTCATCCAAATCATTAATGTGTATTGTAAATAGCTGGGGTCCCAGCACCGAGCCTGACGAAGGGTCTCGTCTCTGGAGATGAGAGAAGATAACAAGAGGGATATAGGAGCAAGGAGGTCCTTCTGCAGTTGTACAGGGCCCTGGTGAGACCACACCTGGAGTATTGTGTGCGGTTCTGGTCCCCTAATTTGAGGAAGGACATTCTTGCTATTGAGGGAGCCCAGCGCAGGTTCACCAGGTTAATTCCCGGGATGGCGGGACTGTCATACGCTGAGAGAATGGAGCGGCTGGGCTTGTACACTCTGGAGTTTAGAAGGATGAGAGGGGATCTCATTGAAACATATAAGATTGTTAAGGGCTTGGACACGCTAGAGGCAGGAAACATGTTCCCGATGTTGGGGGAGTCCAGAACCAGGGGCCACACCACACAGTTTAAGAATAAGGGGTCGGCCATTTAGAACGGAGACGAGGAAACACTTTTTCTCACAGAGAGTGGTGAGTCTGTGGAATTCTCTGCCTCAGAGGGCGGTGGAGGCCGGTTCTCTGGATGCTTTCAAGAGAGAGCTAGATAGGGCTCTTAAAGATAGTGGAGTCAGGGGATATGGGGAGAAGGCAGGAACGGGGAACTGATTGGGGACGATCAGCCGTGATCACATTGAATGGCGGTGCTGGCTCGAAGGGCCGAATGGCCTCCTCCTGCACCTGTTGTCTATCGTCCCTTGAAACGTCGCCCGTTCCTTCTCTCCTGAGAAGCCGCCTGTCCCGCTGAGTTACTCCAGTTTTTTGTGTCCGTCCGAGGTTTAGTTTAGTTTGGAGATACAGCGGGGAAACAGGCCCTTCGGCCCATCGAGTCCGTGCCGACCGGCGATGGTGACTTCACCCTCTTTGAGACTGACAAGACACAAAACTGGGCGTCAACTGGGCGGGGCAGCGGGTAGAGCTGCTGCCTCACAGCGCCGGGGAACCCCCGGGTTCCATCCCGACCGCGGGCGCTGTCTGTACGGAGTTTGCACGCTCTCCCCCCCGTGCCCTGCGCGGGTTTTTCTCCGAGATCTCCGGTTTCCCCCGCACTCCAAAGGCGTGCGGGTTTGAAGGTTAATTGGCTTGGAGCAAAATTGTAAATTGTCCCCCCAGTGTGTGTGTAGGGTAGTGTGAGTGTGCGGGGATCGCTGGTCTGCACGGACCCGATGGGCCGAACGGCCTGTTTCTAATCTAGATCTCTAAACTAAATGAATGATTGTAGATGATCCATAATGAATGAATTAAGAGGTTTACACAAAAAGCTGGAGAAACTCAGCGGGTGCAGCAGCATCTAAGGAGCGAAGGAGATAGGCGACGTTTCGGGTCGAGACCCTTCTTCAGAGAACCCTTCTTCAGACTGGTCAGGGATCAGGGAAACGAGAGATATAGACGGTGATGTGGAGAGATAAAGAACAATGAATGAAAGATATGCAAAAAAGTATCGGTGATAAAGGGAACAAGCCATTGTAAGCTGTTTGTGGTGTGGGAAAATGAGAA
>JAVHYY010000885.1:42500-45000 GCA_035221665.1 Okamejei kenojei | reverse complement strand
TGGGAGTGAGTGTGGAGTGTGTGTTTGTGCGTGTGTGTGTGTCTTGGTGTGAGTTTGTGTGTTTTGTGTGTGTGTGTGTGATGGTCTCGACGTGTGTGTGTGAGTGTGTGAGTGTCGTGTGTGAGGGTGTGTCGTGTGTGTGTGTGTTGTGTGAGTGAAGTGTGTGTGTGTGAGTGTGAGTTTTGGGAAGTGGTGTGTAGTGTGTGTTGTGTCTCTGTGGTGAGTGTGACGTGTGTGTGAGTGTGAGTTTGTGTGAGTGTGTTTGTTGTGTGTGAGGTGAGTGTGTGTGTGTGTGTGTGGGTGTGTGTGTGTGAGTGAGTGTGTGGAAGTGTGTGTGTGAGTTTGTGTTATGTGTCTGTCGTGAGTGTGTGAGAGTTTGTGTGTAGTGTGTGGTGTGTGAGGTGTGTGTGTGTGTGTGTGGTGTGTGTTGTGTGTGTGTGTGAGTGGTGAGTGAGTGTGTGTGTGTGTGGTGCGCGTGAGAGAGCTTTGGTGTGTGTGTGTCTTGTGAGTTGTGAGTGTGATGATGGTTGTGTGTGTGTGAATGTGAGTGTGTGAGTGTGAGTGTGAGTGTGTGTGTGTGGTGTGTGTGTGTGAGTGTTTTCTTTTGTGTGTGTGTGTGTGTGTGAGTGTTGTGTGTGTGTGTGTGTGGAGTGCGCGTGTGAGTGAGTGTGTTCTGTGTGTGTGTCGGGCGTGAGTGTGTGTTGTGGGAGTGTGTCTTTTGAAGTGAGTGTGTGGAGTGTGTGTGTGTCTGGTTGTGGTGTGTGTGTGAGTTTGTGTGTGGTGTGTGTGTGTGTGAGTGTGAGTTGTGTGTGTGGTGTGTGTCTGTGTGTGTGTGTGTGTGTATCGTGTGTGTGATTGGTGTGTGTGTGTGGGTGTGTGTGTGTATCTGTGTGTGTGGAGTGTGTGTGTGTGTGTGTGTGAGTACATGTGTGTGTTCTCTGTGAGTGTGGGGTATATCATCTATTGTGTGCGTGTGTGTGCCTGTGGGCTGTGTGTGTGTGTTTGTGTGTGTCTGTGTGAGTGTTAGTGTTGTGTCGTGTGAGTGTGTGTGTGTGAGTGTGTCCTTGTGAGTGTGAGTTTTGTGTGTGTGTGTGTGTGTGTCGTGTGTGTGTGTGTGTGAGTGTGAGTTTGTGTGTTGAGGTGAGGTTGTGTTGAGTGTTGTGTTTGTGTGTGTGAGGTGTGTGTGTGTGTGTGGGAGTGTGTGTGTGTGTGTGTGAGTGTATATTCATGGTGTGTCGTGTGTGTCTGGTGAGTGTGGAGTTTGTGAAAGTGTGAGTTTTGTGTGTTGGTGTGTTTGTGTTGAGTGAGTGTGGTGTGTGATTGTGTGGTGTGTGTGTGTGTATGTGAGTTTGTTGTTGTGAGTGTGTGTTGAGTGTCGTGTGTGTGAGTGTGTAGTGTGTCTGTGTGAGTGTGAGTTTGTGTTGTGTTTGTGAATCGGGTGTGAAGTGTGTGTGTGTGGCTGAGTGTGTGTGTGTTGTGTGAGTGTCGTGTGTTGGTGTGTGTGCGTTAGTGAGTGTGTGTGATTGTGTGTGTCTTGTGTGTGAGTTTGTGTGTGTGTGTGTGTGTGTGGAGTGAGTGTGTGAGTGTGTGTGTGTGTATTGTGGGTCGGTGTGTGTTGTGTGTGATTAGTGAGTGTGTTTGTCGTGTGTGAGTGTGAGTGTGTGGTTTGTGTGTGTGTCTGTTGTGTGTGTGTGTGGTGTGTGTGTGTGTGTGTGTGTTGTGTATCAGTGTGTGTGTGTGTCCCGTGAGTGGTGTAGTTTTGTGTTCTTGTGTAGTGTGAGTCTGTGTGGTGTCTGTGTGTGAGTGTGTGAGTGAGTTGTGTGTGTGTGTGTGAGTAGGTGTGAGTGTGTGTTTGAGTGTGTGTGTGCTGTGTGTGGAGTTGAGTTGTGTGTGTGTGTGATTTGGTGTAGTGAGTGTTAGTGAAGGGTTGTGTGTGTCTGGTGAGGTGAGTGTGCCGTGTGAGTGTGTTGTGGTGTGTGTGGATGACTGTGCTATGTTGTTGTGTGTTGTTGTGTCTGTGTGAGAGAATGGAGTGGTGCGTGTGAGTGTGTGTGTTGTGTGTGTGAGTGTGTGAGGAGTGAGTGTGTGTGTGTGTGTTGCGCGTGTGTCTGTGTGTGTGTGTGAGTTGAGTGTTGTGTGGTTGTGTGTGAGTGTCGGTGTGGTGTGTGTGTGTCTGTTTTGTGTGTGTGAGTTTGTGTGTGGTGCCTGAGTGTGTGTTCAGTGTGTGCATCTGTGAGTTTGTGTGTGTGTGTGGAGTGTTTGTGTGTCTGTGTGTGTGTGAGTGTGTTGTGTGTGTTGTTGTGTGTGTGTAATCTGTTTGTGGTGTGTTTGTGTGTGTGTTGTCTGTGGTGGAGTTGTGAGTTGTTGAGTGTGAGTTTGTGTGTGGTTGTGTGTGTGTGAGTATCTGTGTGTGTGGTGTGAGTGTGTTGTTGCTGATAGTGTGAGTGTGTGTGTGTGATCTGTGTGTGTGAGTGTGTGTGTGAGTGTGTGTGTGTGTGTG
>JAVHYY010000885.1:27500-37500 GCA_035221665.1 Okamejei kenojei | reverse complement strand
GCGTAGTATTGTCCGCGTGTGTGTGTGTGGAGTGTGTGTTCCACTGTGTGTGTCAGTGGAGTTGGTGGTGTTGATGAGTGAGTGTGTTGGTAGTGTGATGTGTCGTGTGTGTGTGTTGAGTGTGTGTGTGTGTGTGTGTGTGTGTGTGTATGTGTGTGTGTGTGTGGTGAGTGTATTGTGATTGTGTTGATTTTGGAGGCTGTGTGTGTGATGTGTGAGATGTTGTGTGTGTGTGTGGAAGATCTGTGTGTGTGAGTGTGTGAGTGTGTGTGTGTGGTGAGTGTTGATGTGTTGAATGTGTTGTGTGTGTGTGTGTGTGTTGTGTGTGTGTGTGTGTGTGTGTATCTGTGTGTGTGTGTGTGTTGTGGAGTGTGTAGTGTGTGTGTTGGTGTGTGGTATATGTGGTGTGTGACGTGTTGTAAGAATAGAGTGTAGTAGATAGAACATGTTTGATTTTTTGTGAGTGTGAGTGTGTGTAGTGTGTTGTGTGTGTGTGTGTGTGTAGTGTGAGTGTGTGTGTGTGTGTTGTGTGTGTATCTGTGTGATGTGTGTTGCTGTGGTAGTGAGTGTCTGTGTGTGTGAATATGTGTGTGTGCTTGTGTGAGTTTGTGTGTGAGTGGGTGTGTGGAGTGTCTGTGTGTGTGTTGTGAGTGTGTGTGAGTGTGGTGTGTGTGTGTGTGGGTGGGGTATCTCTGTTGTGTGTTATTCTGTGGTGTGTGTGATCTGTGTGTGTGTGTGTGTGAGTGTGTGTGAGTGTTGTTGTGTGTGGTGTGTGTGTGTGTGAGGTGTAGTGTGTGTGTGTGTGTTGTGTAGTGTGTGTGTGTGTGTGAGTGTTGTGTAGTCGTGAGTTTTGTGTGTGTGTGATGTTGAGTGGAGTGTGTGAGTGTGTGTGATTGTGTGTCTTGTGTGAGTGTGTGTGTTGTGTGTGTGTAGTGTGTGTGTGTGTGTGTGTGTGTGAGTGTTGTGATGGTGTGTGTGTGTGTGTTGTATCTGTGTGTGTGTGATCTGTGTGTGCTGTAGTGTGTGTGTGTGTGTGTAGTGTGTGAGTGTATCTTGTGTGTGTGTGTTGTGTGTGTGTTGTGTGTGTAGTTGTTGAATGATAGGTGAGTGTGTGTGATTAAGTATATCTGTGTGGTTTGTGTAGACTGTGTGTGTGTTGTGTGTGAGTGAAGTGTGTGTGTGGTGTGTGTGTGTGGAGTGTGTGTGTAGTGTGAAAATGTGTGAGTGTGGTGGTGGTATGTGTTGTGTGTGTGGGTAAAGAGTGTAGTAGTGTATGTGGTAATGTGTGTGTAGTGTCTGTAGGAAAATGTAGTAGTGAGTTGTTGTTGATGTGTGTGTGTGTATGATGATGAAGTGTGGTGTGTGTGTTGTGTGTGTGTGTGTGTGTGTGTGTGTGTTAAGTGGTGTGTGAATTGTGTGTTGTCGTGTGTAGTGTGTGTGACAGTAATTGATGTGTGTGTGATTGATGTGTGTGTATCTGTGGGTGATGTGTATGTGTGTGTGATGTGGGTGGTGATGTGTGTGTCTGTGTGGAGTGTGATGTGGTGTGTGGTGGGGGGTGTGTGTGTTGTGTGTGTTAAGTGGGGGATTTGGTGGGGGAGCGGGTGAGTGTGAGGGGGTGTTGTAGGGTGTTGTGTGTGTGTGTGTGTGTGTGTGTGAGTGTTGAGGTGTGTGTGTGTGTTTGGTGTGTTGTGTGTGTGTGTGTGTGTGTGTGTGTGGTGGGTGTATATGTGTGAGTGTGAGTGGTTGATGTGTGTGTGTTGTGCTTTAGTCGTGTGTTGTGGGTGGTGTGAGGGGTGTTATGTGTGTGGGTGAGGGTGGGGGTGTGTGTGTGTGTGTGTGTGTGTTTGTGTGTATCTGTGTGTGTGTGGGTGTGTGTGCAATGGTGTGATGTGGTTGTGGGAGGTGAGTGTGTGTGTGTGGGGTGTTATCTGTGCTGTGTGTGTGTGTGTGTGGAGTGTGTGTGTGGGGGTGTGTGGGGGTGGGGGGGTGTGTGTGTGTATCGGGGTGTGTGTGTGTGTTGTGTGTGTGTGTGTGGGAGGGTGTGGTGTGTGTGGGTAGGGGGGGGTGGGTGTGTGTGTGTAGTGTGGGTGTGGTTGTGGGTGATGTGTGTATGTGTGGGTGTGGGTGTTGTGAGTGTGTGTGTGGTGTGGTTGGGGGTGGTGGAGGGGGTGTGTGTGTAGGTTTGTGAGTGTAGTAGTGTGGTGTGTGGAGTTGTGTGTGTGTGAGGGTGTGTGTGTTGTGTGTGTGTGTGTGTGTGTGTGATTTGTGTGAGAGGTGTGTGTGGGCTGTGGGTGTGTGTGTGTGTGTGGGTGTGTTGGGTGGGTGGTGGTGTGTGTGTATAACTGGTGTGTGTGTGTGTGTAGTTTGTTGTATCTGTGTCGTAGTGAGTGTGGTGTCTGTGTGTGTGTGTGTGTTTGTAGTGTGTGGGTGTTGTGTGTGTGTCGTTGTGTGTGTCTGGTGGTGGTGTGTGTGGAGGATCTGTGTGTGTGTGGTGTGTGTGTGTGTATCTGTGGTGTGTTGAGTGTGTGTGTCTGTGTGTGTTGTGTGTGTTGTGTGTGTGTTTTCTGTGGTGTGTGTTGGAGGTGTCGGTGTGTGTCGAGTGTTGGTGTGTGTGTGTGTGTGTGTGTTGTTGTGTGTGTTGTGATTGTGTGTGTGGTAGATGTGTGTGTTGTGTTTCATGAGTGTATGTGTGTGTGTGTGTTGTGAGTGTATGAGTTTGGTGAGTGTGAGTGTGTGTGTGAGTGTGGTTGTTGTGTGTGTGTGTGTAGTTGTGTGAGTGTGTGTGTGTGTGTGTGTGTGTGTGTGTGTGTAGTTGTGTGTGTGTGTGTGTGTGTGTTTCTGTGTGTGTGTGGGTGTGCTTAGGGGAATTGTGTGTGTGTGTGTGAGTGTGATTTGTGTTGTGTGTGTGTGAGTGTGGTGTGTTGTGTGGGTGTATCTGTGGTGGTGTGTGTGTGTGTGTGTGTATTGTGGTGTGTGTATCTGTGGGAGTGTGTTGGTGTGAGTGTGTCTGTGTTGTGGGTGTGTGGTGTGTTGTGTGGGGTGTGTCTTGTGTGTGTGTATTTGTTAGTGAGTGCTAGTGTGTGTGTGTACTGTGTGTGGTTGAGTGTGAGTGTGATTGTGGGTTGTGTGTGTATCTGTGTGTTGTGTAGTGTGTGTGGGTGTGTGGGATCTGTGAGTGTTAGTCTGTGGTGGAGTGTGTGTGCGTGAGGGGTTGTGTGTGTGTGTTGTCGTGTGTGTGGTGTGTGTGTGTGTGTGTGAGTGGTGTCTTGTGTTGTGTGTGTGTGTGTGTGTGTGTGTGGTTCTCGTGTGTTGAGTGTGTGTGTGTGTGTGTTGTGTGTGTGTGTGTTGTGTGTGTGTTGTGTGTGTCGTGTGGGTGTGTGTGTGTTTTGTGTGGTGTGTTGTGTTGTGTGTGTGTTATGGGTGGGAGGGTGTGTAGTGTGGTGTGTGTGGGTGTGTGTGTGAAGGTTGTGTGTGTGTGTGTGTGTGTGTGTGTTGGGTGTGTGTGTGTATCTCTGTGTGGTGTGTTGTGAGTGTTGGTGTTGTTGTTTTGTGAGCTGAGTGTATTGTGTGTTGTGTGTTGTGTGTGGTGTGTGTGTGTGTATCTGTGTGTGTGTGTGTGAGTGTGTGTGTGTGTGTGTGATAGTGTGTGTTGTGTGTGAGTGTGTGTGTTGTGTGGTGTGTGTGTGTGTGTGTTGTGTGTTGTTTGTGTTGTTTGTGAGTGTGTTTTGTGTGAGTGAGTGTGTAGTGACTGTGTTCTGTTGTGTGTAGTGTGTGAGTGAGTTGTGAGTGAGTGTTGCGTGTGTGAGTGTGTTGTGTGTTGTGTATCATGTGTGTGTTGTGGGGTTGTAGTGTTGGTGTGTGTGTGTGTGTGTGTTGTGGTGTGTGTGTGTGTGTTGTGTAAAGTGTGTGTGTGAGTGTGTGTGTGTGTGTTGTGTGTGTGTGTGTGTTAAGTGTGTGTGTGTGTGTGTGTGTTATGTGGTGTGTGTGCTGTGTGTGGTTGTTGTGTCTAGTGTGTGTGTTTGTGTGTGTGTGTGTGTGTGTGTGGTGTGTGTCTGTGTGTTTTGGTTGTGTGTGTTGTGTGTGTGTGTTGTTGTGGTTGTGTGTGTGTGTGTGTGTGTTGTGTGTGTTGGTGTTGTGTGTGCGTGTGTGTGAGTGTGTGTGTTTGTGTGTGTGTTCGTGTGTGCGGTTTTGTGTGCGTGTGTGCGGTGTGTGCGTGCGTGTGTGCGTGCGTGCGTGCGTGCGTGCGTGTGTGTTGTAATCTTTGGAGTTTAGTTTAGATTAGAGATACAGCACGGAAACAGGCCGTTCGGCCCCACCCCACCGGGTCCGTGCCGGCCCGCGATCTCCCGCACACTAACACTACCCTACACACACACTGGGGGACAATTTATAATTTTTACCGAAGCCAATTAACCTACAAACCTGCACGTCTTTGGAGTGTGGGGGGGAAACGGGAGCACCCGGAGAAAACCCACGCAGGTCACGGGGAGAACGTGCAAACTCCGTACAGACAGCGCCCGTAGACAGGATCGAACCCGGGTCTCTGTAAGGCTGGGACTCTATTCCCTGGAGCGCAGGAGGATGAGGGGCGATCTTATAGAGGTGTATAATATCATGAGAGGAATAGATCGGGGAGACAGACGCACAGAGTCTCTTGCCCAGAGTAGGGGAATCGAGGACCAGAGGACACGGGTTCAAGGTGAAGGGGAAAAGATTTAATAGGAATCTGAGGGGTAACGTTTCCACACAGAGGGTGGTGGGTGTATGGAACGAGCTGCCGGAGGAGGTAGTTGAGGCTGGGACTATCCCAACGTGTAATAAACAGGCGTAGGATAGGACAGGGTAGACACATAATGCTGGAGTAACTCAGCAGGTGAGGCAGCATCTATGGTGAGAAGGGTTGGGACCTTGAAGTGTGAAGTGTAAAAGTAGGAGTAAAGAGGTTCTCCTGCAGTTGTACAGGGCTCTGGTGAGACCACATCTGGAGTATTGCGTACAGTTTTGGTCTCCTAATTTGAGGAAGGACATCCTTGTGATTGAGGCAGTGCAGCGTAGGTTCACCAGATCGATCCCTGAGATGGCGGGACTGTCATATGAGGAAAGATTGAAAAGACTAGGCTTGTATTCACTGGAGTTTAGAAGGATGAGGGGGGGGGGGGGATCTTATAGAAATTAATATAAAATTATAAAAGGACTGGACAAGCTAGATGCAGGAAAAATGTTCCCAATGTTGGGCGAGTCCAGAACCAGGGGCCACACAGTCTTAGAATAAAGGGGAGGCCATTTAAGACTGAGGTGAGAAAAAACTTTTTCACCCAGAGAGTTGTGAATTTGTGGAATTCCCTGCCACAGAGGGCAGTGGAGGCCAAGTCACTGGATGGATTTAAGAGAGAGTTGGATAGAGCTCTAGGGGCTGGTGGAGTCAAGGGATATGGGGAGAAGGCAGGCACGGGTTATTGATTGGGGACGATCAGCCATGATCGCAATGACTCGAAGGGCCGAATGGCCTCCTCCTGCACCTATTTTCTATGTTTCTATGCCGAACATTTGGATAGCAATGGCAGGATCGGTCCAAGTCAGTGTGGATTTTTGAAGGGGAAGGGGATGTTTGACTAATCTTCTGGAATAGACGTTGCCTCCCCCGCTGAGTTACTCCAGCATTTAGTGTCCACTGATTTTATCCAGCATCTGCAGTTCTTTCTAACACATGGACAGGACAAGGTTTGGAGGGAAGTGGGCCAAACGCGGGCGGGCGGGACTAGTGTAGCTGTGGGAGGGGTGGGGTGGGGGGCATCTTGGCCGGTGTGGGCAAGTTGGGCCGAAGGGCGCGTTTCCGCGCTCGTCTCGCTCTGGGCCCTCCGCGCGTGCCCGCCTGGGTACTCACCGCTCTTCCCCACGCCGCCGGCCCCCAGCATCACGATCTTGTACTCGCGGACTCTCCCGCCGCTGCCGGGAGCGGCTCTGCGGCTAGCCGCGGTCTCCATGCCCCTCTCTCTCTCTCTCTCTCTCCGGAATTCCCGATCCCCCCCCCAAAACCCTGCAGACAATAAACGAGGAACACCGGGGAAGATGCTGGAGTCGAACATCAAAGATTTCATAGAAACAGAGAAACATAGACAATATGCACAGGAGGAGGCCATTCAGCCCTTCGAGCCAGCACCGCCATTCATTGTGATCATGGCTGATCGTCCCCAATCAATAACCCGTGCCTGCCTTCTCCCCATATCCCTTGACCCCACCAGCCCCTAGAGCTCTATCTAACTCTCTCTTAAATCCATCCAGTGACTTGGCCTCCACTGCCCTCTGTGGCAGGGAATTCCACAAACTCAAAACTCTCTGGGTGAAATAGTTTTTTCTCACCTCAGTCTTAAATGACCTCCCCTTTATTCTAAGACTGTGTGGCCCCTGGTTCTGGACTCGCCCAACATTGGGAACATTTTTCCTGCATCTAGCTTGTCCAGTCCTTTTATAATTTTATATGTTTCTATACAATCCCCCCCCCCCCCCCTCATCCTTCTAAAACTCCAGTGAATACAAGCCTAGTCTTTTCAATCTTTCCTCATATGACAGTCCCGCCATCCCAGGGATCAATCTGG
Organism: Okamejei kenojei; assembly: GCA_035221665.1. Classification (NCBI taxonomy): domain Eukaryota; kingdom Metazoa; phylum Chordata; class Chondrichthyes; order Rajiformes; family Rajidae; genus Okamejei; species Okamejei kenojei. The sequence goes on along the minus strand of JAVHYY010000885.1, from coordinate 30,901 downwards.
TGAACCTACGCTGCACTGCCTCAATCACAAGGATGTCCTTCCTCAAATTAGGAGACCAAAACTGTACGCAATACTCCAGATGTGGTCTCACCAGAGCCCTGTACACAACTGCAGAAGAACCCTCTCTACTCCTGTACTGAAATCCTCTTGTTATGAAGGCCAACATGCCATTAGCTTTCTTCACTGCCTGCTGTACCTGCACGCCAGCCTTCAGTGACCGGTGTACAAGGACACCCAGGTCTCAAGAGGATTTCAGTATAAATCCACGCTAACATTGACCGATCCCGTCACTGCTTTCCAAATGCGCTGCTGTTACATCTTTAATATTCGACTCCAGCATCCTCCCCACCACCGCTCTCTCCCTCCTTTCTTAAAAAGTGGGGTTACATTAGCAACCCTCCAGTCCACAGGAACGGACCCAGAGTCGAGAGAAGAGTGGACAATGATCACCGATGCATCCACGATTTCTCGGGACCCCTCCTCCAGGACTCTGGGATGCGGACCATCAGATCCCTGGGGATTTATCTGCCTTCGGTCCCAACAGTTTACCCAAAACAGGGGGAGGTGCAGCGAGACCTGGGCGCCCTTGTACACCGGTCACTGAAAGTTGGCGTGCAGGTACAGCAGGCAGTGAAGAAAGCTAATGGCATGTTGGCCTTCATAACAAGAGGATTTCAGTACAGGAGTAAAGAGGTTCTTCTGCAGTTGTACAGGGCTCTGGTGAGACCACATCTGGAGTATTGCGTACAGTTTTGGTCTCCTAATTTGAGGAAGGACATTCTTGCTATTGAGGGAGCCCAGCGTAGGTTCACCAGGTTAATTCCCGGGATGGCGGGACTGTCATACGCTGAGAGAATGGAGCGGCTGGGCTTGTACACTCTGGAGTTTAGAAGGATGAGAGGGGATCTTATTGAAACATGTAAGATTGTTAAGGGGTTTGGACACGCTAGAGGCAGGAAACATGTTCCCGATGTTGGGGGAGTCCAGAACCAGGGGCCACACACACACAGTTTAAGAATAAGGGGTCGGCCATTTAGAACGGAGACGAGGAAACACTATTTCTCTCAGAGAGTGGTGAGTCTGTGGAATTCTCTGCCTCGGAGGGCGGTGGAGGCCGGTTCTCTGGATACTTTCAAGAGAGAGCTAGATAGGGCTCTTAAAGATAGCGGAGTCAGGGGATATGGGGAGAAGGCAGGAACGGGGTACTGATTGGGGATGATCAGCCGTGATCACATTGAATGGCGCTGCTGGCTCGAAGGGCCGAATGGCCTACTCCTGCACCTGTTTTCTATATTTCATTGTTTCTATGAGATAGCCGCACATTTGGATAGCAGTAACAGGATCGGTCCGAGTCAGCATGGATTTACGAAGGGGAAATCATGCTTGACTAATCTTCTGGAATTTTTTGAGGATGTAACTAGGAAAATGGACAAGGGGGAGCCAGTGGATGTAGTGTACCTGGACTTTCAGAAAGCCTTTGATAAGGTCCCACATAGGAGATTAGTGGGCAAAATGAGGGCACATGGTATTGGGGGTAGAGTGCTGACATGGATGGAGAAGTGGTTGGCAGACAGGAAACAAAGAGTAGGGATTAACGGGTCCCTTTCAGAATGGCAGGCAGTGACTAGTGGGGCACCGCAAGGCTCGGTGCTGGGACCGCAGCTATTTACAATATACATCAATGATTTGGATGAAGGGATTCAAAGTAACATTAGCAAATTTGCAGATGACACAAAGCTGGGTGGCAGTGTGAACCGCGAGGAGGATGCTATGAGGATGCAGGGTGACTTGGACAGGTTGGGGGAGCGGGCAGATGCGTGGCAGATGCAGTTTAATGCGGATAAATGTGAGGTTATCCACTTTGGTAGCAAAAACAGGAAGGCAGATTACTATCTGAATGGCGTCAAGTTGGGAAAAGGGGGAGTACAACGGGATCTGGGGGTCCTTGTTCATCAGTCTATGAAAGTAAGCATGCAGGTACAGCAGGCAGTGAAGAAAGCCAATGGCATGTTGGCCTTTATAACAAGAGGAGTTGAGTATAGGAGCAAAGAGGTCCTTCTGCAGTTGTACAGGGCCCTAGTGAGACCACACCTGGAGTATTGTGTGCAGTTTTGGTCCCCTAATTTGAGGAAGGACATTCTTGCTATTGAGGGAGCCCAGCGTAGGTTTACAAGGTTAATTCCCGGGATGGCGGGACTGTCATACGCTGAGAGAATGGAGCGGCTGGGCTTGTACACTCTGGAGTTTAGAAGGATGGATGAGAGGGGATCTCATTGAAACATATAAGATTGTTAAGGGTTTGGACACGCTAGAGGCAGGAAACATGTTCCCGATGTTGGGGGAGTCCAGAACCAGGGGCCACACACAGTTTAAGAATAAGGGGTCGGCCATTTAGAACGGAGACGAGGAAACACTTTTTCTCACAGAGAGTGGTGAGTCTGTGGAATTCTCTGCCTCAGAGGGCGGTGGAGGCCGGTTCTCTGGATAATTTCAAGAGAGAGCTAGATAGGGCTCTTAAAGATAGCGGAGTCAGGGGATATGGGGAGAAGGCAGGAACGGGGTAACTGATTGGGGATGATCAGCCGTGATCACAGTGAAGCTAATTCTGTCCAATCTTTCTTCCTACGGCCGGACTTCCATATGAAGAAAGACTGGATAGACTCGGCTTGTACTCGCTGGAATTTAGGAGATTGAGGGGGGATCTTATGGAGACTTACAAAATTCTTAAGGGGTTGGACAGGCTAGATGCAGGAAGATTGTTCCCGATGTTGGGGAAGCCCAGGACAAGGGATCACACAGTTTAAGGATAAGGGGGAAGTCTTTTAGGACCAAGATGAGAAAAACATTTTTTGGTGAATCGGTGGAACTCTCTGCCACAGAAGGTAGTTCTGAGGAAAGACATTCTTGCTGAGGAAGTCTTTTCGGGACCGAGATGAGAAAATCGCTTTTCACACAGAGAGTGGTGAATCTGTGGAATTCTCTGCCACAGAAGGTAGTTGAGGCCAGTTCATTGGCTATATTTAAGAGGGAGTTAGATGTGGCCCTTGTGGCTGAAGGGATCAGGGGGTATGGAGAGAAGGCAGGTACGGGATACTGAGTTGGATGGTCAGCCATGATCATATTGAATGGCGGTGCAGGCTCGAAGGGCCGAATGGCCTCCTCCTGCACCTATTGTCTATGTTTCTATGTTTCTATGTAGTTGAGGCCAGTTCGTTGGCTATATTTAAGAGGGAGTTGGATGTGGCCCTTGTGGCTAAAGGGATCAGGGGTTATGGAGAGAAGGCAGGTACGGGATACTGAGTCAGATGATCAGAGGAAAGACATCCTTGCCATGATGATACTGGGTGGCGGTGCTGGCTGGAAGGGCTGAATGGCCTCTGCTCCTGCACCTGTGGTCTTGT
>JAVHYY010000885.1:0-22500 GCA_035221665.1 Okamejei kenojei | reverse complement strand
ATTTAGAAGATTGAGGGGGGGACAATCTTATTTTTTTAGAGAAAAAAAAAACTTACAAAATTCTTAAGGGGTTGGACAGGCTAGATGCAGGAAGATTGTTCCCGATGTTGGGGAAGTCCAGAACAAGGGGGTCACACAGTTTAAGGATAAGGGGGGACCGAGATGAGAAAAACATTTTTTTTTCACACACACAGAGTGGTGAGTCTGTGGAATTCTCTGCCACAGAAGGTAGTTGAGGCCAGTTCGTTGGCTATATTTAAGAGGGAGTTAGATGTGGCCCTTGTGGCTAAAGGGATCAGGGGGTATGGAGAGAAGGCAGGTACGGGATACTGAGTTGGATGATCAGCCGTGATCATATTGAATGGCGGTGCAGGCTCGAAGGGCCGAATGGCCTCCTCCTGCACCTATTGTCTATGTTTCTATGTTTCACTGTAGCTAGGATTCCCCTCACCCACCCCGCTAGCGTTGCCAACTGTCCCGTATTAGCCGGGACTTCCCGTATTTTGGGGTAAGTTGGTTTGTCCCGTACGGGGCTGCCCTTGTCCCGCATTTGACCGCTCCTACTCGGGTCGAGGGGCCGGTCGGGTCGGAGCCCGCCTCACCCGACCCGGCGCAGTGCAGCCCGTGGAGTGCAGCAGCAGCAGCAGCAGCAGCAGCGCCGCCTCGCCCGAGGCCCCGTCGGTCGGTCGGCAGCCCCGGCCAGCCGTCAGTCCGACCTCCGGATCTTCGCTGACCGCCACCACCCCTCCTTCTCACGGCCGACCGTCGGTTCACGAGTTCGATCCCTGGGATGGCGGGACTGTCTTCACAACAAGAGGATTTCAGTACAGGAGTAGAGAGGTTCTTCTCCAGGTGTACAGGGCTCCGGTGAGGCCACATCTGGAGCATTGCGTACAGTTTTGGTCTCCTAATTTGAGGAAGGACATCCTTGTGATTGAGGTAGGTACACCAGATTGATCCCTGGGATGGCGGGAAAAAAAAAAAAAAAAAACTGTCACCATGAGGAAAGATTGAAAAGACTAGGCTTGTATTCACTGGAGTTTAGAAGGATGAGGGGGGGGTTCTTATAGAAACATATAAAATTATAAAAGGACTGACAAGCTAGATGCAGGAAAAATGTTCCCAATGTGGGCGAGATCCAAACCAGGGGGCCACAGTCTTAGAATAAAGGGGGAGGCCATTTAAGACTGAGATGAGAAAAAACTTTTCCACCCAGAGAGTTGTGGATTTGTGGAATTCCCTGCCACAGAGGGCAGTGGAGGCCAAGTCACTGGATGGATTTAAGAGAGAGTTGGATAGAGCTCTAGGGGCTGGTGGAGTCAAGGGATATGGGGAGAAGGCAGGCACGGGTTATTGATTGGGGACGATCAGCCATGATCACAATGAATGGCGGTGCTGGCTCGAAGGGCTGAATGGCCTCCTCCTGTGCATATTGTCTATGTTTGTATGGTTGACCCAGCCATGGCTGAGTCGGTCAACGTGGGGGGAATTTGCCCCGAAATTTTTGACCTCCCGTCCCTTATTTGGGAGCGGGAACGTTTTCAGTCCTGACCTCTGACCCACACGGCCCCCGACCCCCCACGACCCACACGACCCCGAGTCTTTGACCTCAGTTGAGTAAGGTTTTTTTTAATTTGCATTTTACAATGAATCGACGCGAAGGCTTTTCAGACGAGAGTTAGTTTCCAGGTTAAAGCGCAGATCAATGTTGTTATGGAAGTCAGAACAGAGACCCGTCAACAGATCCGAGATCTTGCTTCTGTTTTTGGCCTCGGTCTACGGTCACCAACTTTATGTTCTCAGAGGCCACGAGGATACTTGGGGACAGTGCGGGGGTGGGGTTGGTGACGGGGCATGTGTTAAATTATGTTCCTTTAAGGGTTGAATGTGCGTTGCTGCTCTCTTTAGTAAAGGCCCCCCCCCTCGGGCTCTCTATCGTCGCTCTCCACCTCGCCACTCTCCCACCTCTCTCTCTTCCCCGCTCTCGTGTCACACCACCCTCCTCTCTCTCTCTCGCCTCCCTCTCCCACCTCAGCTCTCTCTACCGCCTCCCTCTCCTTCCCTCCCTCCACCACGACGGGCCCTCCTTCTCGTCCCCTCCGGACTCTCCCACCTCTCTCTCTGTCGCGTTCCCCGCTCTCGCAACCCTCTCTCTCTCTTCACTCTTTCCCCTCTCGTACCACCCCTCTCTCTACTCTCCCTCATTTCCCCCCTTCTCCCCCTTTCTCGTTTCTTCCTGCCATCTCCCCACCCCCTCTCACTCTCTCTCTCCCCTCCCTTCTCCCCCGTCTCACGTCTATCCGAGCCCTCTCCCACCCCTCTCTTTCTTCACTCTACCCCCTCTCTCTCCTCCCTTTCCCTAACCCACTCTCTCTCTCGTCGCGGCACACCCGCCCCTAGCCTGGCCCTCTCCTCTCACCTCCCTCTCTCTCTCTACCCCCCCCTCTCTCTACCCCGGTCTCTTTCTTCCATCCCTGCTCCCCACGGCGGTCTCTCTCTCTAACACCCCTCTCCTCATCCCTTTCCCTATCCCACTCCTCACGATGCTCTCTCTCGTCCCTCACCCCCCCTTCCAACGCCCTCTCTTTCTCCTCCCTCTCTCTGGTCTCGAGGACCACCCCCTCTCCTCTCCCCCTCTCTTTCCTCCTCCCTCGTCTCTCCCACCTCTCCTCTCTCTCTACCGGACCCCCCTCTCGTCTCCCTTTCCCTATCCACTCTCACTCTCTCTCCCTCCTCCCCACAACCCCCGGCCTTCCTCCCCTCTCTCCCTCTCTCGTCTTACCCCCTCTCCCCAACCTCTACTCTCTCTGCCTCACCCCCGCCTCCCACCTCTTTTCTCTGGCGTCGTCAACCGCCCCCCTCTGCCTCGCCCACCTCTCACCGGCTTCAACCCACACCTCTTCCCCCCCTCTCTCTCCCCCCGTCCTCATCAACCCCCACTTCTCTCCATCTCTCCTCCCCCCATTTCTTCTCCCATCCTCCAGATTCCCCAAGACGTCAAAGCCCTTGCCTAAATAGAAAAGTCTGAGAAGGGTCCACGACCCACGACGTCCACCTAACCGTGTTCTCCACAATGCTGCGCTGAACCGCTGAGTTACTCCCAGCACTGCTGGTGGAGAGACGTCACCTATCGGCGAGAGTTCTCCACAGATGCTCACTGACCCGCTGAGTTACTCCAGTCACTCTTGAAGACGTCACCTATCCCATGTTCTCCCCACAGATTCTGGGCTGCCTGAAACCCGCTGAGTTACTCCAGCACTCTGGTGAAACGTCACCTATCCATGTGTCGCGCCACAGATGCTGCCTGACGCACTGAGTTTACTCCACACTCTGGATGAAAGCGTCACCTATCCATGTTCGTCGCACAGAATGCTGCCTGACCCGCTGAGTTACTCCAGCGTTTTTGTGTGAACCAGCATCTGCAGTTAAAATTCATGGTGACAGGAGCGAGAATTAGGCCCTATCGGTCCATCGAAATATACCGCCATCAATCTCTCTCTCCCTCCCTCGCCGAGACCCCATCACCCGGTGCCGGGCTCCCCATAGCCCCGGTGTGCGCACCCACACTAATCCGGGAGGAATCTATCTATATATCTATCTTCTGCCTAGAAAAATATCCCTGTGACCTGTGGGCGATCCGGGAGCCGCCGTCTGAGGCAACGAATTCCTGACTAATACGTAATCGAGAATGAGTATGACTAAAGCTGCGGTCAATGGAGTCCCAACTAATCAATAAGGGTCACTAACGAGGCCGGGACCCCATTAGCAGACCCCCACCCCACTGGGCCCCCGGCCCCCTCCGCAACCCGCAGATTAGATCTGCACGGAATGTAAACGGGGGAAGGGGACTCTATAACCTCCTCACTCTACCCCTACGCCCTTCTAGTCCATGCTGGTTCCAATTTATGGTGCGTATTGGACCCCTAAATTTGGATGCAGCGCCGTACCAAAAATGGCGCTCTTTGCCCGAACCCTTCACCGTATGTTTAACGGGAGTCAGGTGGGATATGGGAGAGGGCAAGTGAATGGGGAGACTGACTGGGAGACGATCACAGGAGGGTGGGGCGCCGGGGGGCGGGCCCAGGCCGCGATCACATTGAATGGCGGTGCCTCGGCTCAATGCCGAATGGCCTCTACAGACTTCCTGCACCTAGAGTACATTTTTATCTTTTCGATTATTCAAAGCTCACTATTCGAGAGAGAGATGAGAAGAGAGAGAAAATAGAGTGAGAGATGACAGAGGGAGAGAAAGTGAGAGATAATGAGAGAAAAACAGTGAGAGAATGAGAGAGCAAGAGAGAGAGATGAGAGAGAGAGAGAAAAGAGAGAAAATGAGAGAGAGAGACATAGAGAGGAAAAGGCGTGTGTGGTACAGGTGTGTGTGTGTTCAGGTGTGGTTTAGTGGTGTTCATGTGTGTGTGTGTGTACAGGTGGTGTGGTAACAGGTTGTGTGTGGGTACAGGTGTGTGTGTTACAAGGTTTGTGGTTGTTCATGTGTGTGTGTGGTTCAGGTAGTTGTGTCCATGGTTTCAGGTGTGTGGGTGTGGTACACGTGTTGTGTGTGAACAGGTAGTGGTGTGGGTGTTCATAGTGTGTGTGTGTTCAGGTTGTGTGTGGTTCAGGTGTTGTGGTGTGTGGTTCAGGGTGAGTGTGTGTATGGTTCAGTGTGTGTGTGTGGTACAGGGTAGGTGTGGCCACAGGGTTGTGTATGTGTGGGTACTGGGTGTGTGGTACAGGTGTTTGTGTTGTTGGTATCAGGTGGGTTGTGTGGTATCAGGTGGGATAGTGTGTGTAGCAGGTGTTGTGTACATGTGGAGTGGTGTAACAGGTGTGGGTGGCGGTACAGTTGGTGTTGTGTGGTAACAGGATGGTGTGTTGGTACAGGTGTGAGTGTGGTTACAGGTGTGGTGTGTGGGTGACAGGGTGGATGTTGGTAACAGGTTGTGGTGCAAGCAGTGGTGTGTGTGGGTACAGGTGTTGTGGCACAGGTGTAGTGTGTGGTACATGGTGTGTGTGGTACAGTTGTTGTGTGGGATGGATACAGGTTGTGGTGTGTGTTGGTGAGCAGGTGTGGAGTCGTACAGTGTGTTTGGTACAGGTGTGTGTGTGTGGGTAACAGGTGGTGTGTTGTGTGGTAGCACGGTTTGTGTGAGGTACAGGTGTGTGTCGGAGACAGTGTATGTGTTGTGGTACAGGTTAAGTTGTACAGGTAAGTACCTCCAAGGGGTGACTGGGACAGGTACAGGTGAAGCATGCAGGCACGTGGAGGCTGCTGTGGATAGAGGGGTAGACGCAAGAACCACCGACTACAAAACTGTGTCCGTCGCCGCCGAGCGCCCGGGCTCCAACAAGAATACTGGAGTTTTTTTTTGTGTACAAAGAGTTTTTTGGTCTTTTGATGTAGATATTACAGACTAACTCTAAAGTCAAAAGTTCCTGTTTACGATCAAGTCCCTTTGCATTCATCTCTCCACCTCGGTCTCTCCCCCACCCTCTCTCTCTCGTCACACACCCACTCCCTCTCTCCACACACCCCTCTCAAACCCACGCTCTCTCTCTCCCCCCCCCCCCTCTCTACTCGGGTCTCTCCCCCCCTCCAGGCGGGATGCCATCACTCCCGCCTCGTCCTCTCCACTCTCTCTCTCTCCACCACCTCACTCCCCCCCTCTCTTCTCTCTCACTACTACCCCCTCTCTCTCTCATTGCCCCTCTCTATCCCCACCACCACTCTCTCACTCCCCCTCTCCATCTCCCCCTCTCTCTCTCCCGACCTCTCCCTCACCCTCCCCCTCTCTCTTCGGTCTCCTCTCTCCGCGGCCCACTCTCGCATCTACCCCGCTCTCGACTCACACACCTCTACCTTCACTCCCCGCTGCATCCCGCCTCTACTGGCCCCCTCCCCTCACCTCTCCCCAACACCCCTCATCACCCCTCGACGCCGCTCTCTCTCCGGACCCGTCTCTCTCCCCCCCTTCTTTCTTTCTTTCCCTCTCTCGGGGTCTCTCCCCTCAGCGCGATGTCTCTCCCCCATATCGCGGACCGCGACCCCCCCTTTCCCTTTTACAATTTCTCAGGGGGCCCGACGTGCTCGCCCATCTCTCTCTCTTCTCTATCTATGCGGACTCACGTCTCTCTCTCTCACAGCTCTCACTCGCACCGCTTACTTTTCTCTCTCTATCTCTATCTCTCTCATCACACCATCGCTTCTCTCTCTCCCTCTCTCTCTATCTCTATCTCTAACTCTATCACTATCTCTATCTCTCTCGTACACTACGCTCTCGTGATCTCTCTCTCTCTTCTCTCCCCCCCCCCCCCCCAATCTCCCCGCAGGTGTATGAATACTCGTTGAGGGAAATGCACTTGGCCACCTGCGCCGCGGGGCGTCGCAGATCTCGCGGTCCAGTGTCTGGGCGCCTGCTGGGGCAGGGGCTGGCGGCGGGCCCCAGGACCCACGCTCCCCACCACTCGTCGTTCTTGGGGGTGGTGGGGGGCGGTCAAAGTCGACGAGCAGGGAACGTCTCCACGCTGAAGCCCGCAGGAGCTCTCCGCCCCCACGTCGAAGACAAGAGCGAGCCCATCGATGAAGAACGTTTCAGCGTCACTTCTTCACAGATGGGTCTTCTTTCTTGGCCACGTCGCCGGTGCTTGGGCCTCACGGGACACGTTCACCTTCACGTATGGTCTGGAAGAGGAGAAGAAGTGAGCAGTTTTAGTTTGGTTTCGTGTTAATTGGGTTTGGTTAGTTGGGGTGGGTTCCAGTTGGGGTTTAAGTTGTGTTGGGTTGGGTTGGGATGTATAGAAGTGGGTTGGTGTTGGGTTTGGTTTAAGATTGGGTTGGGCTGATTGGGTTGTGTTATGTGGGTTTGGCTGTGGTGGTAGCTGGGTTGAAGGTATGGGGTTGGGTTTGAGTTGGGTTTGGGTGTGGGGCTGGGCTTGGTGGTATGATTTGGGTTGGGCAGGTTGGTCTGGTTGGGTTGGGCAGGGTTGGTAATGGTTGGGTGGGTTGTGTTGGGTAGGGTGGTGCTTGGCTGGGTTGGGTTGGGTTGGGTTGGCTGGGTTTGGGTTTGGTAAGCTGGGTTTGGGTTGGTTGGGTCTGGGTTGGGTATTGGGTTGTGGTCTGTGGTTGGATGGGTTGGGCTGGGTTGGTTTGGTAGGGCTGGGTTTGGGTTTGGGGCTTGGGCTGGGTTGGTTTAGGGTGGGTGTGGTGGCTAGGGTTTTTGGTCTGGGTTGTGGGTGGGTTGGGTTGGGTAGAGCTGGGTTGGGTTTCGTTGAGCTGGGTTTGGGTTAGTTGGTTATGGTGGTGGCTGGGTGTGGTTGGGTAGGGTTTGGGAGGGGTTGGGTTTGGTAAGAGCTGGTTTGGGTTGAGTTGTGCCTGGGTTGGTTGTGTTGGCTGGGTTGGGTTGTGTTGGGTTGGGGTTGGGTGGGGTTTGGGTTGGGTTGTGGGTGGGTTTGGTTATTTGGGCTGTGGGTTGGTTGCGTTGAGGCTGGGTTGGGTTGTGGGTTGGTTATGGGCTGGGTTGGGTTTGGGTTGGGGGTTGGGTGGGGTTGGGTTGGGTAGAGCTGGGTGGTTGGTTGAGTTGGGGGCCTGGGTTGGGTTTGGTTTGGGTTGGTGGGGTTGGGTTGGGTACAGCTTGGCTTTGGTTGATTTGGCTGGGATGGTTGTGTTGGGCGGTTGGGTTGGTTGGTGGGGTTGGGTTGTGTTGGTCTGGGTTGGGTTGGGTGGGGTTTGGGTTGGGTTAAGATTGGGTTGGGCTGACTTGAGGTGAGTGGGTTAAGTGGGTTGGGCTGATGGGTTGGGTTGGGTTAGGGTTTGGGGGCTGGGCGGGGCTGGCTGGTCTGTGCTGGGCTGGGTTGGGGTTGGGTTTTGGGTGGGTTGGTTGGCAGGGCTGGGCTGGGCTGGGCTGGCTGGTTATTGGGTGGTGTTGGGGTTGGGTTGGTGTTTGGTTGGGCTGGGCTGGCTTGGGCTGGGTTGGGTTGGTTGCTTGGCAGAGCTTGGGTTGGGCTAGTGTTGGGCTGGGTGGGTTGTAGTTGGGTGTGTTGGTTGGGCTGGTGTGGGCTGGGTTGGGCTGGAGTGGTGTTGGGTTGGGTGGGGGTTGGGTGGGTAAGCTGGTTGGTGGAGCTGGTGTTGGTGGGAGGCTGGGTTGTGGTATGGGATGTGGTTTGGGTTAAGATTGTGGGGGCTGGGTTGGGTTGGGGCTGGGTTGGGTTGGGTTGGGGTGGGGGCCTGGGTTGGGTGGGTTGGGCTGGGTTGGGCTGGGTTGGGCTGGGTTGAGGGGCTGGGTTGGGCTGGGTGTGGTTGGGTTGGGTGGGTTGGGTTTGGGCGTGGGTTGGGTTGGGCTGGGTTGGCTGGGTTGCTGGGCTGGGTTGGGTTGGGTTGGGTTGGGCTGGGTTGGGGTTGGGTTGGGCTGGGTTGGGGCTGGGTTTGGGTTGGGTTGGGCTTGGGTTGGGCTGGGGTTGGGTTGGGTTGGGGTGGGTTGGGTTGGGCTGGTTTGGGCTGGTTTGGGCTGGGTTGGATTAGGGTTGGGCTGGTTGGGTTTGGCTGGGTTGGGCTGGTTGGGCTGGTTGGTGATATGGGTTTTGGGCGTGGGTTGGGTTGGGGCTGGGTTGGGTTATGGGTTTGGGTTGGGGCGTGGGTATGGGTTGGGGGTTATTTTTGGGCTTCGGGATGGGTTGGGTTGGGTGGAGTGGGCTCGGTTGGGTTGTTGGCTGGCCTTTTTTTTTTTTGAAAAGGTGTTTCGGGGGGGGGGGGGTTAAACGATCGGGCGCAGAGGGATGTAGTCTTTCAGGGGGCTGACTGGATAATGCGCAACAAGAAAGCGTTTCCCCTGGGTACTCAGTACACGTGACAAATAACTGAACTCAAACTAAACTCAAGATGAAAAGATCGGGTGAGAGTCCCGACGCGCCAGAGTAGTGGATATCGAGAGGACCAGAGGACACAGGGGTCAAGGTAATGGGTGAAATATTTAATAGAATCTGAGGGGTAACATTGTAAGCTGCCGGAGAGGTAGATTTGAGGGCTGGGACTATCCCAACGTGTTTAAGAAACAGTTAGACTGGTACACGACAGTACAGGTTTGGAGGGATGTGGGCCAAACGCGGCAGTGTGGGTGCTGGTGTAGGAGGGTGGCGGTTGGCCGCAAGAGGGGAAAGTTTGGGCCTGTTTCCGTGCTGTGACCTAGTAGCCGGTTAGCGGAATAGAACCCGAAAGGTTCTGTCGGAGGGACAGAGGCTCGGAAATAAAAAAACTGCTACCCGAGAGGGGGCGCTGACCTCCATTTTGGCAAGTGCCGCGCCTTTCAGCACCACCACACTTCAGCCTGTGTAGTGACTGGCAGGTAACACAGGTGACACAACAGCTCCCCTCTGCTGCTGCCACACAGTCGGGGGTAGGAAAGGGAGAACCACAACACCGAATGCAATAACCCCACCCACAGATGGCCAACACCTCCCCCCTTCCCCTCCCCCGTCCCTCCCCCCCTTCCCTCTCTCGTCCTTCCCCGCTCCCCTCCCCCCCCCCATCTCCTCCCCCCTTAGTTTCTGACACTATTCTGACTATTCTCCCTCCCCTTTACCCTCCTCCTACTCTCCCCTCCTCTCCCCTTCCTCTCTCCACCTCCCACAGGAGTGGCTGGGGAGACTTATCTTCCCGATTCCCCCTCACTTTCCCCCTTAAACTCTATCCTCCCATCCCCCCTTCCCCTCCTCGGGGGGTGGTCCCTCTCCCCTCCCCCACTCTCCCCCTATGGCTTTCTCCCATCCCCCTCTCTCCTCTCTCCTTCCCTGCCTCTCCCATAGAGAACATATAAAATAGGAGCAGGAGGGAGGCCATTCGGACCCTTCGAATCCAGCCCCTACGCATTCATTGTGGATCATGCTGATCGACCCCAAACAATAACCCGAGCCTGCCTTCTCCGCCAAATCCCGTGACTCCACCAGACCCATAGAGCTCTATCCAACTCTCTCTTAAATCCATCCATTGACTTGGCCTCCACGCCCTCTGTGGCAGGGAATTCCACCAAATTCTCTCTCTGGCGGGTCTCTCAATTTCCCCCACCTGAATGTTGCCCTCTGTATCTCTACCTGTGCCCACACCTGTCCCTGTACCATCTACTGTCCCCTGTAACCTCTACCCTGTCCCTGTACCCGTCCCACAACTTCCAGTACCAGTCAAACCTGTCCCCTGTCCCCTCACCTGTCCCCTGTAGCCTCTACCTGTACCTGTCCCCCATCACCTGCCCCCTGTTACTCTACCTGTCCCAGTACCTCTACCTTTACCGGTCCCCATCATCCCCTTGCCCCTGTACCTCTACCTTTCCCCTGTCCCCTCTTACCTTCCCTGTACCTCTACTGTCCCTGGTCCGGCCAGGCACCTGTCCCTGTACCTCTACCTGTCCCTGTCCCTCACCTGTCCCTGTACCTCTACCTGTCCCTGGTATACCTCACCTGTACCTGCCCCACACCTGCCCCTGTACTTCTACCCTGTCCCTGTACCTCATACCTGTACCTGTCCCCACAACCTGCCCTGTACCTCTACCTGTCCCTGTACCTCTACCTGTCCCTGTCACCCGTCCCCGACGGAAGCTGTGCCCTGGTACCTCTACCTGGGTCCCTGTAGTGGTACCTCAGCCTAAGCGTCTACCTGTCCCTATCCCCTCACCTGTCCCTGTACCTGCTACCTTCCCTGTCCCCTGCACCGTACCTGTCCCCCACACCTGCCCCTGTACCTCTACCTGTCCCCCACACTTCTTTAAATGCTTATGTTGTATTTTTATTTAGTGTGCATCAAGGACATCTGAAATTCCCCCAAAACGGGATTAAGTAAAGTATTTATTATTAATTATTATTACACCTGTTCCCTGTCGCACACCCTGTCCCCACACCTGTACTGTACCACAGGTGGTGCGTCCCCACAAGAGCTTGGTACCGCGGCCCGACACCGCCTTGTACCTCATAGCCCGCACCTGTACCATCCCCCTGTCCCTGTATCCACTACCTGTGCCCCACACTGGTGGGGACCTGTCCCCACAGCGCTGGTACTGTCTACTGTCCCTGTATCACACCTTGTCCCCCAACACCTGTACCTGTCCCCACACCTGTACTCTACCTGTAACCCCTACCTGTCCCGCAACCGTCCCTGTATCGCTCCTACCTGTAACTGTACCAGGACCCTCACCTGTTCCCACCACGCTGTAACCTGTCCCCACACCTTCCTCTGGAACACCTGTCCCACACCTGTTTCCCACACCTGTAGCTCGTCCACCTGTCCCACACCAGTGTCCCTGTAATCCCACCTGTAACTGAACCAGTCCCACATCTGTTCCCACACCTGTACCTGTCCCCACACCTGTCCCCACACCTGTCCTGGCACCTGTGAGCATCCACCTGTCCCACAACCTGTCCCTGGTATCTTCCACCTGTAACTTACGCAGTCCCACACCTGTTCCCTGAACACCTGTACATGAGTCTCAAACCTTCCCCGACACCTTCCTACACCTGTACTTCCACGCTGTCCCAGTCCCCCCCCCCTAACACCTGTATCCCGGACGACCTGTAGCGCTAGTCTCAATACCTGGTCCCCACACCTGTCCCCACACCTGTCCCACACCTGTCCCTGTCCCCAGACAACGCCTGGGATCCCTGTCTCATACCTGTCCCCACCCCTGTCCCCACAAGGGGAACCTGTACTTCCACCTGCCCCACTACCAGTCCCCCCCCACACCTGCCCCACCACCCTGTCCCCACACCTGAACTTCCACCTGCCCCACACCTGTAGCTTCCACCTGCCCGCCACACCTGTCTCCCCACCTGCCCCACAGGGCCTGTCCCCACACCTGTACTCCACCTGGCCCACACTGTCCCACAACCGGTACTCATCCACCTGCCCCCACACCTGTACTTCCACCCTGGTGCCCCAGTCACCGGTGTACTTCCACCTGCCCCACACCTGTACTCCACCTGTCCCCACACCTGTACTCCACCTGTCCCCAACACCTGTACTTCCACACTGCCCCACACCTGCTCCCCCGACACCCTGGTGTACTTCCACCGCCCCACACCTTGGTCCCACACCGGGGGTACTAATGTCCCCACCTCTGGCCCCACAGCCTGTCATCACACCTGCCCCACAACTGCTCCCACACCTGTCCCACACCGGTACTTCCACCTGCCAGCCACACCCTGTACGTTCCACCTGCCCACACCTGAACTTTCCTCCACCAGCCCACACATGTACTTCCACCTGTCCCCACACCTGGTACTCCACCTGCTCCCACACCTGCTCCCCACACCTGCCCCACACCTTTATGCTCTGGGCGCGGTGTCGATGTGAGCTGGACTTTGGCCGCAGGCTGGGACGATGCCGTCCGAGCGGGAACGGTCACCTCGACCGATGACATCGTCGCGGTGGAGAAGCGTCGAAGCTTGAGACCCCAGGAAGTGGAAGCATCAGGGCTCGGGTGTAGCTGGCTGTAGGGGACGCCTAGGAAGGAGAAGGTCGTCTCGGAGACCGGGCTCCAGCGTCTTGGCGCATCACCCAGCGTCTTGATGCGGGGGGGGTGCTTGCGCTCAGGGGGTGCGAGGATGGTCATCTGACGTGTAGAGGGGGGGTCGGAAGGTCAGGGTGGTCCCTCGCATCACCGGGCACCCGCGGCTGCTCTCCTGAAATCATCACCGACATCGCCTTCTTGGGGAAGTTGATAGTCCCACAGCGATGCGGAGAGGGACCCCAGGCCCACTCCCGGGGTTGGATGGGAGGGGGTCTTCTCGTCCGAGGTAGCTGTCCCTTTGGGGGAGGGGAGTTCGGAGTGGGGACCGACCGGGGTGCCGCCATCCGCGCCTGCCCCCCGCGGTGAGGCGGAGGGCCGTCGCTATAGGGGCGGGTAGCGGGGAGGGAGGAGGGGAGGGAGGTGGAGTGAGGAGGGGGGGGGGGGGTGTTCGCGCCCGGGCTGGGGGGCCGGGCATCGGGCGTGCGGGGTCGCGGGGTCGCGCTCCCGGGCTGTGCGGCGGGGGCTTTTTGGCCAGCTTGTGCCCGCCCGCTCAGGTCTCCGGGGGTATATGCTGAGTCCCTTTCAGCATGTGGGACGAACTTGTAGGGCGGGCTCTTTTACGCAGCGCCGAGGGCGGCGCTGGCAGCACGCCCACACGAACGCGGCCGACTACCGGCCAGGCGCGGGAGCAGGCAGCCGTCGCCCCAATGAAGCCCGCCGGACGATCGGGGAGACATCTGGGGGGGGGGGGGGGAGATAGGGGAGGGGGGGAGGGGGAGGAGGAGATTGGGAGAGGGGAGAGAGGAGTTGGAGGTGAGAGATAGAGAGGAGAGATGGTGAAGAGGGGAGATAGGGAGGAGAGAGAGGGAGGATAGAGGGGGGATAGAGGAGGTGGAGGAGAGTAGAGAGAGGGGGAGTATGGGGGGGAGAGGGAGGGAGAGAGAGATAGAGGAGAGAGATGGAGAGAGGAGGGGAGGGAGGGGAGATGAGTAGAGGGAGAGAGATGGAGAAAGGAGAGGGAGAGAGAGATAGAGGGAGAGAGGAGATTGAGAGATAAGAGGGGGGCGATGAGAGGTGGTGATGGGGGGGAGTATGAGAGGTGAGAGGGAGGATGGAGAAAAGGAGGAGGGATAGATGAGATAGAAGGAAGAGATGGAGAAGGAGAGGGAGAGAGGGAGAGAGAGATAGAGGGGGAGAGGAGTGGAGATAGGGGGGGAAGGGTGAGAGAGAATGGGGATATAGGGAGAGAAGATAGAGGGAGAGAGATTGGTGAAAGAGGGAGGGAGAGGGCGGTCTCTCTCGCGGGGTGGGTGTCCTGCGCCTGCTCGTTCTCGCTTTCTCGTCTCTTCAACTGCTTTTGTCGCTCCATTCTCTGTCTCGTTCTCTCTTCTTCTCTCGCGTGTCGTCAGCCTTGTTCGCTTCCTCGCACTCTTGGGTGTGCTCCCGTCTTGATTTCGGTTCTCACACTCTGTCTCGCTGACAGTTCTCCTCGTCTTGCACTCTTCTTCTCTCTCACTCTTTCTCTCGCGATTCTCCGTCTTTCCTCTCGTTGGTCTCTCGGCAGCTCCGTTTGTTTCTCTTCTGCTCACTCTTTGCTTTCGTTTCTGCTTCGATGGGCTCCATTTTTCGACTCTTTCTCTCTCACTCTTACTCTCGTCATTAGTCGCTTTCTCTTTCGCGCTGCTGTCTCCTGCAACTCGTTTTTTGCTTTCACCTTTCTCCGTGTCGAGCCTTTCTCGCTCTTCACTCTTGTCGCTCATCATTCTGTTGGGCTGCGCTTTCTACTTCTTTCTTTTCGCTCCATTTTCTCACGTACTGGTTGTTTTGCACTGTCTGCGTGCACTGCGCGGGTGTTGTCTCCCTCTTATTCTTTCTCACAGCTCTGGCGTTGCTCTCTTGTTCCCAGTTTTTCTCTCTTTCTGCTCTCTCACATCTTATCTCACTATTCTCCCTGCTCATAGCTCTTTGCTCTTCTCTCTCTCGCTTCTTTTTTCGCTTCTTCTCACATCTTTTGTTTCTCTTCTTCTAAATTGCTTCTCGGGTGCTTTCTGGGGGGCTTTTTCTGCTCTTTTCCTTATTTCGGGTCGTCTCAATTTTCCTGTGTCTCTGGCGTCTCACTTTTTCTCTCGCATCTCCTCTCTCTTAGCTCCTTTCGCGGGGCGTATCCAGCTCTTTTTTCCTTCTATCCTCTTATTTCTGCTCTCTTAGTCTTTGCTCACACCTCTGCCGCTCTTATTCTTTCATTGTTCTCTCTTTCTCTGCGCTCACTCTCCATTCGGTCCTTCTTCCGTTTCTCTCTTGCACTCTACTCACGGTCTTTGTTCGCTTGCTCTCATCGTTTGTTTGCTGCGTTCTCTCTCCATCATGTTGCGCTCTTGCTCGCGCTCAGCTCATCTTTCTCTCTCGCATCTTCCTCAGTTTTTCTCTGTCGTCACGTCGGGTGTTTTTTTAGCTCGCGGGTGTTATGGTTTTGCTTTATCGCACACTCGTCTTCCGCGATCTTTTCTTGAGGTCCATTTGCGCGTCTTCTGGCTGTCGCTAACCTCTCATGTGCCGCTTCTCTTTCTCGCTTGGTCGCCTCTCTCACATCTTTTTCGTCTTTCTCTTTCGCTTTTTCTGTCTTAGGCTCGTGCGTCTCATTGTTCTCTCGTTCGTCTGTCGCTACTCTCCTATTCTCCTCTCTCAGACTCTTTTTTCTCTTCATCACTCCGATTGGTTTCTGGGGAGGGGGGCGTCTCTTATTCTATTCGTCTCACTCGATTTCTCTCTCATTCTCCTTCCTTTTCTCGGATTTCTCTCGTCTCAGCTCGGGTTTTTGGCTCTCTCTGTATTGGGGCATCGGCGTGCACACTCTCGTTTTTTCTCTTTCTAGCTGCTCTCGATTGGTTCTGCTCTGTCTCGATGGCGTCTCTCTTTCTCTCTCATTCTTCTGCTTTCTCGCTTTGGTTTGCTCTCGTCTACACTCGTTTCTCTCTCATTCTCCTTCTCTTGCTCGTACTCTTTCTCTTCTCTCACTCTTTTTATCGCTTCTCTCCTCTTTTTCTCGTCTTCGTGTATTTTGCTCCATTGGTTCTCGCTGTTCTCTCTCTACACTCATTCTGCTGCTCATGCTCCTTCTCGTTCTCATAGCGTTTTTCTTTCTCTCTTCTTTCTCTCTCTCTTTCTCACTCGTTTTGGTCTCTTCTCTCATCTTTCTCGCTCTGGCTCTTTTTCTCTTCTTTCCCGGTTATCTCTCTCAATTTCCCGTTCTCGTTCTCTCTTCATGGCACTGACGTTTTCTCGTGGGGCGGACTCGCGGGCTTCGTTTTTTTCGTCTGTCTCTCTCTTCATTGGTCTCTCTTTCTCTCTCTCAATCTCTTTCTCTCTTCACTCTTTTTCACTCCTATCACTCTTTTTGTTTCATCTCGGACTGTGGGATGTAGCTTTTTTCTGCTCGACGCTGTCTCTCTCATTCCTCGCCTTCTCCTTTTCTCTCTGTTCCTCTCTCGCAGCTGTTGTGTATGTGTGTGGTGGGGTGGGGGGGGTGATGTTGTAGAGATAGGAGGTGTGGGTGTTGGGGGGGCCTGTTGTGCTGCTCTCTTTATTTCTTTTCTCACACGGTGCTTTCTCTGCTCACTCGTCTTTTCTCTCTCCTTCACTAGTTTCTCTCTCATTCTCCTTCTCTTTCACTCTCTTTCTCTCTCTCACTCTTTTTGTCGGGGCTGTAGCTCAGCGTCTTTGGTTGCGTGTCTTCTGCGTTATTCTTTCTTCATACTCTCTTTACACCTCTCACTCTTTTTGCTGTGGCTGTTCTCTCTACTACGATGTTTCGTCTCTTTCTGCTCACGCAGTTCTCCTGCGCGTCTGCTTGAGCTCAGTCTCCAATCCTCATCTCTCACTCTTTTTCCTCCTCTCACGTCTTTTGAGCTCTTGTTCTCTCTCTCATTTTTCTCTCTTTCTCCGACGTCTGCGTCTGCATTATCCTGCTCGTTTGCTCTCTTTCGGTCTCGTGGCTGGCTTCTCTCGCTCAGTCTTATGTCTCCTGCGCTCACTTCTTTTTTCTCTCTGATTCCTTTCCACAACTCGCTTTCTCGTCGGACTTGCGGTTTTCTCATTTTCTCTTTCCTCACTCTGGGATGGGTTGTCTCTCTCATTCTCATTCTCTCTTTTAGTAAGGGGCTCTCATTTTCTCTCTCCTTTCTCTCTCTTCGTCCTCTCCCTCACCTTATGGTATTCTCTTTTCGTTCCTCTCTCTAAGGATGCCCCCGTCGCGCACTGGCATTCTTTCATCATCGGCCTCTTTCGATCGTCGAGTGTTCTTTTGTGCTTCTCATTCTTTCTCTCTCTCGCTCTCTGCGGGTCTGTGTTCTCTCTCAGTCGTTTCTCACATTCTCTTTCTCTCACTCTTTTTCTCTCTCTCATTATCTCTCTCATTATCTCACTCCTTCTCTCTCATTCTCTCTCTTCTTTCTCATTGTCTCTCTCGGACTGATTCTCTCATTCTCGTCCCGTGCTTTTCTCTCTCTAGCGATTTTTCGCGTCGTCGTCTCCCATTCTGGTGCGTCTTGCTCATTCACGTGACGCTAATCTGCCCTTTCGTTTCTCTCTCGTCCCACAATTTTATTTTCTCCCTCTTGAGCGAGTTCGGGGTCGATTTTCTCCCCCTCTCTCTGGTTCTGTTCTCTCTATTCTCTCTCACTTACCTTCATTTCTTTCTCTCTCATTCTCTTCTGCTCTTTTCTCGTCGCTCTCGCTCTCTCTCTCTCTCCCGCCCCTATATAACTGGCGCCCCTTCCCTTCCAACCCCTCCCCAGTTCTCTCACCCTCGATTCCCCCGTCCCAACACGTCCCCCCCATCCCCCCACCCCACCCAGTCCCCAAGCGACCCCCTGAACCCCCCGAATCCGAGCTAAAATGCCCGCAAACCCACCCACCCCATACCAAACCCAGTACCGCGGAGTCAAACAGAGAACCAGCCCCGGAATGTGGCATCGACCCGCGCCTCGACAACCACCTCCTCCGGCAGCACTATCCCCACACCCCCCACCACCCTCTGTAGTGGAAAAAGTTCCTAAGCAACTCTTTTTATTGCGCCCCTTCACCTTGAACCCGAGTCCTCTTGGTCCCTGCGCTTCACCCTGCTCTTTGTCAATAGACACTGATGCGTCTGTCTGTCCCCGAACATTTCCTCTGGTGATTATATGTACAACCTCTGGAAATAGAGTCGCAGCCCTCATCCTCCCGGCTGTTTATACGGGTGCAAACTGAACTGCATCCCCACCCCACAACAGAGGAGGCGGAGGGTCCATGTATGCAACTATCAACCTCATGGAGGACCCTCGTGTGGACTGTCCTTGATCGGGCCTTAACCATCACTAGAACATTTATTACGTCCCCTTGTAACCCCTGTAGTCTGTACACTGTAGCCGCCTGATTATAATCATGTATTTGCTTTCAGCTGGATCAGAGGAAGCATAGAAACATAACAATGGATGTGCAGGATGAGGCCAATCCAAGCCCATCGAGCCCGCACCGCCATTCACTGTGATCATGGCTGATCATCCCCAATCAGTTCCCCTTTCCTGCCATTCTCCCCAAATCCCGTGACTTTGGCCGCTATCTTTAAGAGCCCGATCTGTGCTCTCAGGTCTTGAAAGTCATCCGAGAACCACCGGCCGCTCCACGCTCCCTCTGAGGCAGAGAATTCCACAGACTCACCACTCTGCTCAGTTGAGAAAAGGCGTTTCCTCGTCTTACCGTTCTAAATGGCCGTTCCCCTTATTCACTTAAACTGTGGTGTGTGTGTGTGGCCGCCTGGTTCTGGACTCCCCAACATCAGGTAACATGTTTCATCTGCAAAGAGTAGGTGGAGTAAACGGGGGGTCCCGATTGTTCAGGAGGGCAAGGCAGTGACTAGTGGGTACCGCAAGGCTCAGTGCTTGGGACCCCAGCTATTTACAATAATAGGCATTAATTATATGGATGACGAGGTAGATTGAATGCAACCATCTCCAAGTTATTGTGGATGACCTAAGAGCTGGGGGGGCCGGAGTGGATTAGCTGTGAGGGAGGAATGCTAGGATGACTGCAAGGTGTGACTTGGATAGGGCAGGTGGTGTTGGAGTGGGGCGGATGATGCATGGCAATGCAAGGTAGAATGTGGATAAATGTGAGGTTATCCACTTTGGTGCAAAAACAGGAGGGTAGACTTTATCTGAATGGTAGTGGCCGATTAGGAAAGAGGGGAGATGCAGCGAGACCTGGAGGGTGTCATGGTACAACCAGGGTCCAGTTGAAAAGATAGGCATGCAGGTGCATGCACGGCAGTGGAAGAAAGCGAATGGTATGAGGTAGCTTTGGGGCATAGCAAAAGGATTTGAAGTCCAGGAGCAGGGAGGAGTCTACTTGCATGTTGAACAGGTCCTTGGTGGCGGCCACACCTGGAGTATTGCGTAACAGTTTTTGGTCTCCTAATCTGAGGAAAGACTTTCCCTTGCCATAGAGGGAGCTACAGAGAAGGTTCACCAGACTGATACCTGTATGAGCAGACTTCCATAGGGGTGAAGAAAACTGGATAGACTCGGCCTTGGTACTCTCTGGAATTTAGAAGATTTGAGGGGGGGAACGTTATCGAGACTTGGGGTACAGAAAATCTTAAGGGGTTGTGGACAGGGGGATGGCTAGAATGCAGGAAGATTGTTTCCCAATGTAGGGGGAACGTATCCAGAACAAAGGGTCACATTTTTAAGGATAAGGGGGAATTCTTTAGTGACCGAGATGAGAAATCATTTTTCACACAGAGAGTGTGAATCTGTGGAATTCTCTGCCACAGAAGGTGTATTGAGGCCAGTTCGTTGCCTAATATTTAAAGAGGGAGTTAGATGTGCCCTTGTGTGGCTAAAGGGATCAGGGGGTCTGGAGAGAAGGCAGGTACAGGATACGAGTAGGATGATCAGGGAGGGGGCCGTGATCATATGAATGGTGGTGCAAAGGCTCGAATGGGCCGAATGCCTCCTCCTGCACCTAAGAGTCTATTGTGTGGCAGGTGGGACGACAAAAGACCGGATAGGTGGCAGGAGAGCCATTCTGTAATTGTAATATTGTACACCTATATTCCTGCCTACTAGCGTTGTCCAATCCCTTTAACAATACCATATGTTTCAAATAAGCGCTCCCCGTCTCATCCCTTCTAAACTACCAGAGGTGTAACAAGCCCAGCCGCTCCATTCTCTCAGCGTATGACCGTCCCGCCATCCCGGGGGGGAAATTAACCTGGTGTGACCTACTGTGCTCCCACAATAGAAAGAAGTCCTTCCTCAGAATTAAGTGATTTGGTATTCAGTCATGTTAATCTTGATGTGAACTGCAAATGTGTGTTGGTGCGAAAGGGATTCGAAGGTAGACAGAAATGCTGGTGTAAACTCAGCGGGTGAGGCAGCATCTAAGGAGCGTAAGGAATAGGGTGACGTTTCGGGTCGAACCCTTCAAGATGTCGGTCATAGAACTACGGGGTGTCAGAAATATAGAATATATGTGCTTCTCAGCCCCTTTCTCTATTGCCTGGATCGCAGGAGGGTGAGGGGAGATCTTAAATATGAGGTGTACAAAATCACCAAGGAATTAGAACGCTCAGGAGACCTCTTGCCACAGAGTAGGGTGAAACGAGGACCAGAGGACATAGGCGTCAAGGGGAAGGGTGAAAAAGATTTACTATGAATCTGAGGGGCAACTATCCACACAGAGTGTGGTGGGTGTATGGGGAACGAGCTGCCCGAGGAGGTAGTTTGATGCTGGGACTATCCCGGAACAGTTTAAAGAGACAGTTAGACCAGTACATGGATGGGACGGGTTTGAAGGGATGTGGACCAAACACCGGCAGGGGTGGACCTAGTGTAGATGGGGGCGAGTGTTTGGCGCGTGTGGGCAAGTTGGGCCGAAAGGGCTGTTTGGTTCTACTCCGGTACTCACTCCAACTCAATTTACAAATTTGGAAGATGACACTGCCAGTGTGGGCCGGATATCAAGATAATGTAAAAGACCCAGTAACAACAGACACACACACACACACACACACACCACACACACACACACACACACACGACACATCACTCCCACACACACACAAGCACACCACACACACAGACACACGACACATAGACACACAGAAGGCATCAACACACATATAGCACAACCACACATACACACATACACTCACAAAGACAGAGCACACAAACACTAGACAGACCAGAGCGCAGCACACAGACAGAGAGACAGGAGCCACACACATAGAACAACAGGATACTGCAAAGACGAAGACACACATAGAGGCCAAAAAAGCATAGGTACATACAACACCAGACACACACACCACACACAAGACACACACACCAGACACACACAACACACAGACACGGCAACAACACACAGACACACACAACAACACACACACAGAACACACACACATACACAGGACGAACACACACACACACAACACACACACACTCACACACACACGCCACACACAGACACACACACACACGAGACACACGACACACCTCACACACACACACACACACACATCATGGACAGCAGACACACACACACACGCACACAGCACACAGACACACACACACACACACTCGACACACACACACACGGGCCAGAAGCACACACACACTCACCACAGACACAGACAGGCGAGACACCACACACACACACACACACACACCACTTACACTCACACACACACAGACACACATCACACAGCACACCACACACAACACACTCACAGACATGGGTCAGACACACACACACACACACAGACACCACACTCACACACACACACAGCCACAGCACACAACACACTACACACAAGACAAAGACACACACCGGCACACACCACACAGACACACACACACTCACACACACACACACACACACACTACACACACAGACACAACACACACAACAGACACAAGGGCACACTCAGCACACACACACAGACACACACATCACAGAAACACACACCACACACACTCACACACACACTCAAACACACACCACAGTACACACGACAGCACACACATCACACAAGCACTCACACACACAGACCCACACACACACACAACACACACACGACACACACAGACACACACAGCAGACACACACAGACAACACACCCACAACCCACCACACAGCCACCGAAAGGGCAGGATGGGCCCCCGTGTCTGCCGGCGCTGAGAGGCAGCAACTGCCGACCTGTGCGCCGCCCTCATACAATATACAGGCTTGAAGTTTTCCACCAGAGGCCAGGCTTTACGAATGGTCGCTGCAAAATACCTCGCCTGAAAAATGCAATTGCCGTAAGTTGCAGAAGGAGGGGGGGGGGGGGGGGGGGGATAATGAAATAATTGTACATGCAGCTGTGTAGGCGGGTGGGTGGGTGGGGGATTGGAAAAAAAGCAAAAAACAATGTGTTCCCGCAGTTAACAAAAGGCGACAGTTAACACACTCACTCGGTCGCCCCTCCCAACGAAATAGACATTAAGTTCATCCTCAGGGGGCATAACAGCATGCAAGCAGGCCAAGACTACACAGGGGCAGGGGAGGGAGAGAGACAATCTATCTCCCCCCCTCATTCCCTCTCCTAAACACAAGCAACGAACGGATTCAATCCCTGCTTCTCTCGATTTTTCCAAATGTCAAATGGAGTTGAGTAAAAAACAAAAAACAAAACAACTTTGCAAACATCTGACTGTGTGGTTCTGCATGACTGGATTATCGTTCGCTATAAACGACGGGCCAGGACTTTTATTGGGCAAGCCACAATACACAAGTCGTTTTTCAATACATTTTGCAAAACAGTTATTTCAAGAAAGCAGCAACCGGGCTTTTAATATAATAAATAAACACAGGGGAAGAAATGCAGAGGAAGGCATAGGTCACGCGTCCGCAACCCATCCGGGGGGGGGGGGGGGGGGGGGGGGGGGGGGGGGGGGGGTGGGGGGGGGGGGGGGGGGGGGGGGGGGGGGGG